>MDKH01008961.1:0-18509 GCA_005239495.1 Nicotiana undulata
ATCTCACATGAATTTTCAAATTTCCAAACTTCACTTTAAAATAACCGTATGTGCATAATATGAAAAACAGTAGAGTAAAACAGTAAATTCTCCAAATCCTTGTGTTTAAAATCAGTAAATCATAGTGTCCTCCCTTATCACTTTCTTGTTGCGGCGGGCAACCCGATCCCACCTGTCCACCCTTATCACTATCTTTTATCTCACATGTCCACCCTTATCACTATCTTTTATCTCCACTGTTGTAAATTGAAAACCGCACTTCTCATAAACTTCATCAATATATCTCAAAATGGAACCAAACAGGAATATATATATATATATATAACACAATGTCAACCCACTCAATCTGTATGTACCACAATGAAACCAAGGTAACAACTAATACTTTTCCAAAATGATTGCAACGAGACTTAACAACAAATTAACAAGATAGGTAATCATAAAAACCACAATGAACATGAAACAATTAAGACATGAATCAATTAAATTGGAAACGGGGAAGGGATCATGTAAGCAGACAATTTTTGTGGTGCATAAATACTCGTCACCTCACCTATATACCACACACATGCAATTTCACATAACAATTAAGTTGGATATTCCTATTCCCTCAAGTCACGGTTAAACCAAGCACTTACATCAATTTCGCAGGCCACTCACTGCTCAATTATAGCTTTTCCTTTTGAATTCACCTCCAATACACTAGAATCTAACCATAATTAACTTAATATCATTAATTAATGCTAAAGGAACTAACTTTACTAAAAATTATAATTTTCCTAAGTTTTTGTCACGACCCAAAATACATAAGGTCGTGATGGCGCCGAACACCATTGTCAGGCAAGCCAATCATTAATTGGTTAAGTTAGATTCCTATTTTAGCATTTTTAAAATCATTACCTTTCACTTTATTACATAATAACTGAATAAAATCCGCTAAGTAAATACGATGGCTTAATATTCCATTTTAATAAAATACATCCCAAACACATCCCAGAACCCGGTGTCACAAGTGCATGAGCAAATTCTAAGAATTATACAAATACTACAAAGCTTGTCCGAAGTACAAATTGGACAAGGAATTTAAAATAAAGACAAACACAAAGTATCTGAGGGAGACTCTGTCGGCTGCAGGTCGTCTCCGGATGGTGCATCTCGTCTAAGTCTCCAAGTCAGCCACATCGCCGTGTCGAGCAGGGCCACTAGCTATGAATGTCCCCGTGCAATAAAAATGCGCAACAAGTGTAGCATGAGTACGTAAACAACGTGTACTTAGTAAGTATCCCGCCTAACCTCAAAGACGTAGTGACAAGAGCTCAATTTTGACACTTGCTAGAGGTCAATACAATATAATAGATGAAGGATATCAACATGGTTATTAACATCGAATGACAAATTATGATAGGAAAGATCAACTGTTTCCATAAATTTATAAATTCTCCGGTTTTTGTCATTTCATTTAGCAATTTACGTCCATAAGACAATTTAACAAATCAAGTCACAAATGGTATATAATATGTATATATCATGCGTAGGAAATGCCGAGGGTCGAACGGTCCGAACCAACAATAATAAAATGTGCACTGCCGGAGGGTCGAACGACTCAAACCATAGATGCATCTATTCCGCCGTGGCGTACGGCCCGCTCCCATGAGAGTAGTGGAAAGAATCACTCCGCTTACGGAATATATATACTGCGAAGCGGTCGCATATAAATAATAAAGTTACCCCGCTCGCGAATCATACCTGCGACTCGGGTACCCATATAGATACACACATTCCAGTAATACATCAGGAATTCATCAGGAAATATTTAGCCAAGGAAAATATAAATTCTCTTTTTAGAAGGTTAGGATAATGAAGTTTAACCTACCTAAATATTCATTTACTGATTCAATGATATTAGACGGTCACGTTTTACCAACAAAGTTACAAGTACAACAAGTAAAACATACTAGTGGGTCCTAGGCTACCCGGAATAAGCATAATAGTAGCTACAAATGGACTCTCATCACCTCGTACGTACGTAGCCCCCACTAATAGTAGCACTCATTCAATTAGTTCACCTATGGGGACAATTCCCCCTCACAAAGTTAGAAAGGAGACTTACCTCGCTCCGAAATTCCATAATCCGTCTTCCAAGGCCTTCCGACGACTCAAATCAATTGCACAACGCTCCAAAGCTAGCCAAATAACGACAACCCAATGAAAATATACTCTAATACGCATAACCATTTAAATTATATAAATTCCCAATTCCGCTCGAAGAATTGATAAAATTGCCCTCGGGTCCATGTGCCCGGATTCCTAAATTTTTCGAAGATAAAGATTACCCATTACTTTTCTAACTCAAATATGTGATTTTCTCTCAATTTCATGCTCAAATTCGTGGTAAGAATCCAAAATATCAAATTCTAGGTCTTCCCCTAAAAATCCCAATATCTACTAATTTTCCATGTCTAATCCATGCAAGATCACATATTTAACTCAAAAATGGGAAGAATCCACTTACCTAGTGATGCTTGACGAAAATCCTCCCTAAAATCTCCCCAAAATCGCCACACCAAATGAAAGAATGAAGAAATGGCCAAAAAAATCTCATTTTAAAAACACTTCACTGAACAGGAACAACCTTCATCGCGAACGCGTCTATGCCCCCGCGTTCGCGAAGCTCAGCAACTTAGGCCCACCATTTTACTCTTCGCGTTCGCATACCTCCGAGTGCGTTCGCGAAGACCATCTCCCTTATACCTACGCATTTGTACTCCCACTCTGCGTTCGCATAAGCCAACGACCCCCAGGCCCCCAGCTCCCATTTCCTTCTGTGCGTTCGCGTCCCTCTTGGCGCGTTCGCGTAGAGAGCCCAACAAACACCTTCGCATTCGCATACACCACCACGCGTTCGCGAAGGCCAAATCCAGCAGCCTCAAATTTTCCTTCTTCGCGAACGCATGAGGCCCTCCGCGTTCGCGAAGAACAACCTCGACACCAGCAAACCAGCAACAACAAAACATCCAAAATTGACCCGAAACACCCGAGACCCCGTCCAATCACACGACTCGGTCCCATAACATTCCTCGGACTTTCTCGGGATCTCAAATCACATCAAACAACGCTGAAACCATGAATCGCACTCCAATTCAAGCTTTATGAACTTTGCAAATTTCAAACCTCTACAATTTATGCCGAAACCTATCAAATCACGTACGATTGATCCTAAATTTGCACACAAGTCACATTCAATATTACAGACCTGTTCCAACTTTTGGAATCGCATTCCGACCCTGATATCAAAATTTCCCCTTCCGGTCGAATTTCTCAAAAAACCTTCAAATTTATATCTTTAGCCAAATGACTTCAAAATAACCTACGGACATCCGAATTCACTTTCGGTCGCGATCCCAACTCCAGAATCACCATACGGAGCTATTCCCAGACTCAGAATCCCAAACGGACATCAATATCACTGAAATGCACTTCAACCCAGACTTATGATATTTCTTCTAAAATGCTAACTTCCACAATATACGCAGAAACGCTCCCAGGTTATCCAAAACTGGATCCGAACTTACGCCCAAGTCCGAAATCATCATACGAAGCTGCTGGAACCTTCAAATCCTGATTCGGAGATCGTTTACTCAAAATTCCAATCTTAGTCAGTTCTTCCAACTTAAGGCTTCCGAAATGAGAATTTTCTTTCCAATTTGATTCCGAACTTCCTGAAAATCAACTCCGACCGCGCTTACGAGTCATAATACCTGAAACGAAGCTGATCATGTCCTCAAACCGCTGAACGACGCGCTAGAGCTCAAAACGATCGGTCGGGTCGTTACATTCTCTCTCACTTAAACATACGTTTGTCCTCGAACGCGCTAAGAACTACTCTGGAGTTATCTGAAATCACTGTTTAACACCTCGTGCACCCGCCCGTGCTACCACAACCCAGTCGAGCACATTAGCTTGATCAAATCTGAAGATATCCTCTTTCATCCATATAATAAGCTCGGAACCTAGTTCCAACACCCGAAATTCTCTGCCAGGCATGTTTCCAATGTATAAACACTGTATCAACTACCACACAATGTACCAGAACATAACTGCATGCCTTATCGGAACTAGCACCATGCACTGCATAATTCATCATCTAACCACAATGACATTGCCTGAACCTTAATGGCCAAAATTTCACGAATCTGATGCTCCCACTGTACCTCAGGACGCATATATATACATCCTACTATAATGCTGACGATACCACCACAACAGAGGAGATGTGTAGAAATTTCTAACCAACTGCAGAGTTAACCAAACATTGAATCTTTCCTCTTGACTAAAATCATCATCTCATTACAAACCAAGTAATGGTAATTGTCGTGTAATATACTTCACATAATCTTATCGCACTGATCCATGATCCATAAATCTCGTCTCACCAGTATGAACTGCTCAGACAAAAAATCACCCCAGACATGACCAACAATCTCACACGATGCCACAATGCGCCAATAGGCCACGACTCGAACATGATACATAAATAAATGACTCAGGAAGGGACTACTCGACTCACGCAACTAACATGAACTTTCCTTTGAAAATAGGAAGTAAAACACAAGAAAAATAATTATAGGGAACCGTACTCAACATCACACTGTTGCGACGTGCAACCCGATCCAAATAACATACCCGTGGCGGCGTGCCACCCGATCCCGTCATAAAATTCACATATGGAGATATACACGGAGCTGAATTGCTCATTATTACAAATTACTGAATATCGGTCACAAGCACGCTAAGTGCATAATACCATACTGGGGGGGGGGGGGGGGGGATGATAAAGCCATACGCTACAAAACTCGAGCACAACTGAGGTGCGATATATATACTCTGAATCTCAAGAGCCCTCCTGCTCACCTAACATCACACTACACGGAGACTCAACACATAGGGATTATAAAGCCGTTTCACAACTCGCGCGGCACAATCATAATATTACATGAATTGGACGAAGACTGAACAACATCTAATATTCCAACACCCCTCCTTGAGGAGCGCTATACTGAAATGAAAACATATGAATCACGTGGAGCCCACAACCACATTGAATCCATTCACAACCCTCAAGCCGATTCCGCTCACACTGAACTAGGCTAATAGCTTTACCTGGGTCCATAACAACCCACTTCCTCTCATAACACGCAAGAACAACCATCATAGCAGGGACAAACACCCCACAATCCACAACTAACTGAACCGAATGCCTTCCAGGCATAAATTCTCAAATAAGCAATATTGCGCTCCCTTATACTTGGTCTAAAACTTCAATCAATCAGGTGATTACATGTCACACTTATACAATCTTCCCGTGGTCACACTCCCACGACCTTTCACACGAGGTAACAAGTCTGCACATCCATACCACCGACCATACTAACACTGTAAAACAGATCAAGAATCCATAACCAGGATACAAAGCCTCTTTCATGAAACACCGATCTCAGGTGACGCTGAAGTCATCACCAGCTTACCCTAACCATTCAAATCTCGTTTTCCTTGCTCACCCGAGCTCATGACATCCTTGTTAACACCGAACCGCAATCTTGATCCTTACTTTCAATTACATACTACTTACTGCATCTGCATGCCAATATGAGATAGCGCAGGAACTCCATCATAACTCTTGAACCACTAATAGGGGGGAACACTTAATCATATAGAAACCTTTTACTTACCTCAATTCAAGAGAACCAGAACAACACACAAGTGAATTCTCACAATCACAATACATGCAATTCCTTAAGTAGTAGTCTATACCACCATAATCCTTTCGGGATCCGCCTACACCTGACATGCCATAATACTTGAATGCTTCCAAATAAAATCCATTACGGCGGTCGCATGCGTCGCATACACCGGCACAAACCACATGCATAACTTAATCACACTGAAGGAACTGATCGCTGCCGCACATGCGCCATTTCAACAATGGCTAATCAATTTATCTTCTTTTAATCATCCTTAATTGCCTCAGAAATAATAGTAACCCCATTCAACTCATAACAAACTCAATCCTCACTCATCCCGAGTGGCCTTGATTCAAGAGACCATGCTATTGTAATCCCACCACCGTCTCATACCCTCCTTGTGCGCATTCACAACTTCGACTGATATACCCCTCCTGATAATCTTTCTACTACCCAGAGTGTATTTCTCTCACTCCTCCAATACTATCCTGCACGTTGAAAAATAACATAGACCCCTCCAACCATTTTCCCTTTCTCAGAAATTACGCTGCAAAAGCTCGATTCTTAATCATACGGCTGCCTGAAACCCTTAAACACCGCATTCTTAACTTAGAATTCATTAGGACCACTATTGAGAGTCACCCACTCTGACTGGCCCCAAATACAATCAACCCCAAGGCTCCTCTAGCACATTAACACCTTCTCAATGAAGCACGTGACCGAGTCACTACCCTTATAACTCGCCTATGCGTTAAGCATAAATTCTGAATCTTCCAAAACCTAACCCTGGTCCAATAGGGCCAACTTTTTCACACATTTATCAAATCTCATGCGCAATTTCCATTTTACTTCTCTCTTCTTAGATGTGATGACCTTCAAATACGCCGATAATCCGCAACCCCATGAGAAGATAATCCTGCAACCCCATTGCAGGCGATGGGACTCTCCCACTTAGCCCGAAGCTACTCCTTGCACCACTCTGGACCCCACCGAGATTCTTTCTTCATTGCTGACATGATCTTGCTCAACCGACCCGTCCAATTCTTCAGAATTCTTCTATTGACATTCCATGAATACTCCAATTTTCTAGCACCATTCACATAATCGGCCCCCACAGAATGACCACTAGAATTCCTCGCAGAAACTTGCCAACCACACAACCGCTAACTTGCTCACAGGTGATAACCTACCTGTGGAAATTACCAGCTGACACCTTCTAACGACGTTGTACTGCACAATCTCTACGACATCAATACCCCATCCTACACCCGTCTTCATTTACCAACTTTACTAGTCCGTCCGCTCCTCATGGACATCTTTAAATGCGCGACAATATCTTCAAATTCACCGCTATACTACATCCTTCTTCATCCCGAACAACTCCTCTCTGTTGTATCCAACCTTCCGCCGAAATAACCAACACTTCAATTTAAGCCCGTGGACCCAATCACCGCCCACTAAAATTCTCAAATCACTCCAAACTTCTCCTCAAGATAGGTAGCTATCCTACAATAGAACTCATATGCTACGCTGCCACTCTCCCACTTTAGTTAAACTTACTCCTTTAAGCAACAACCTGACTTCCGGCTCTTACACCTGGCCTTTTAGAACTTTATCCGCCACTGACACTTCTCACATGTCTTCCTTCATCGTATGCTTCCCAATTGTTGCCTCAATTCAGTATCATTCTCTGTAGCACTTAAACCAACAGATCACCACAACTTCAAACTCTCCGAAGATCATCTTTCTCGAGTCGCCTACATTAGAAATACTTGTTCAAATCCTGAACCACCGCACACCATGAACTCTGACAACCGCTTCTCCAATATTACTTCACAACACTCTGAACCAATGCAACCGAAGATACTATAACACCGGTGAACTTAACGTATTCTACTCGATCAAAGACGACGATATCACATCACAGGTGAATACTCCACCTCACTTGAAAGCACCAGGTCTTACTACTCTTTCAACCCAAATTTGAACATTCATAGTCCAATTGCCCTTCCTCCACTGGAACTAAAATACTGAAACCTTGAAATCACGCTCTGAGAAGACCTCCCTTCAAGTCATTCCTTACCCCGACATATGGGCAAGCATTCTACCATCATATCCACATCGCGCGATAACCAATCGTAAGCATCATAACAACCTGAACATAGCCTCAACGGTCTTAGAAACACAACTACTCAGCTGAACAACATAATATCCTTCTGCAGGGCAACAACAACAACCCCAACAAACTACGCATGGAAAACATCACGCACCATATCCGTAGCACCATTTAAATTCCTCAAATTCCTAATTTATAGCAAGCGCTTCGCGACGCGTAAGATTGAGTAGGAAGAAACATAGGCATAAGCCTCAATGGAATAAAATCACACGATGATGAATCAAGAAGGGAAGTACTCCTAACAGCCCTATAGCCTCTCGAAGATAAGTACAGATGTCTCCGTACCGATCCGCAAGACTCTATTAGACTTGCTCATGATTCGTGAAACCTAAGGGAACCTAGTGCTCTGATACCACGTTGTCACGACCCAAAATACATAAGGTTGTGATGGCGTCGTACACCACTGTCAGGAAAGCCAATCATTAATTGGTTAAGTTAGATTCCTGTTTTAGCAATTTCAAAATCATTACCTTTCACTTTATTACATAATAAATGAATAAAATCCGCTAAGTAAATAAGATGGCTTAATATTCCATTTTAATAAAATACATCCCAAACACATCCTAGAACCGGTGTCACAAGTGCATGAGCAGATTCTAAGAATTATACAAATACTACAAAGCTTGTCCGAAGTACAAATTGGACAAGGAATTTAAAATAAAGACAAACACAAAGTATCTGAGGGAGACTCTGTCGGCTGTAGGTCGTCTCCGGAAGGTGCAACTCATCTAAGTCTCCAAGTCATCCACATCGCCGTGTCGAGCAGGGCCACTAGCTATGAATGTACCCGTGCAATAAAAATGCACAACAAGTGTAGCATGAGTACGAAAACAACGTGTACTTAGTAAGTATCCCGCCTAACCTCAGAGAAGTAGTGACGAGAGGTCGATTTTGACACTTGCTAGAGGTCAATACAATATACAAGATGAAGGATATCAACATGGTTATTAACATCGAATGACAAATAATGACAGGAAAGATCAACTGTTTCCATAAATTTATAAATTCTCTGATTTCCGTCATTTCATTTAGCAATTTACGTCCATAAGACAATTTAACAGTTCAAGTCACAGATGGTATATAATATGTATATATCATGCGTAGGAAATGCCGAGGTTCGAACGACCCGAACCAACAATAATAAAATGTGCACTGCCGAAGGCGAACGACTCGAACGATAGATGCATCTATTCCGCCGTGGTGTACGGCCCGCTCCCATGAGAGTAGTGGAAAGAATCACTCCGCTCGCGGAATATATATATTGCGAAGCGGTCACATATAAATAATAAAGTTACCCCGCTCGCGAATCATACCTGCGACTCAGGTACCCATATAGATACACACATTCCAGTAATACATCACGAAATATTTAGCCAATGAAAGGATAAATTCTCTTTTTAGAAGGTTAGGATAATGAATTTTAACCTACCTAAATATTCATTTACTGATTCAATGATATTAGGCGGTCTCATTTTACCAACAAAGTTACAAGTACAACAAGTAAAGCATGCTAGTGGGTCCTAGGCTACCCGAACATAAGCATAATAGCAGCTACACACAGAATCACGTCACCTCGTACGTACGTAGCCCCCACTAATAGTAGCACTCATTCAATTAGTTCACCTATGGGGACAATTCCCCCTCACAAAGTTAGAAAAGAGACTTACCTCGCTCCGAAATTCCATAATCCGTCTTCCCAGCCCTTCCGACGACTCAAATCAATTGCACAGCGCTCCAAAGCTAGCCAAATAACGACAAACCAATGAAAATATACTCTAATACGCATAACCATTTAAATTATATAAATTCCCAACTCCGCTCAAAGAATTGACAAAATTGCCCTCGGGCCCACGTGCCCGGATTCCTAAATTTTTCGAAGATTAAGATTACCCATGATTTTTCTAACTCAAATATGTGATTTGCTCTCAATTTCATGCTCAAATTCGTGGTAAGAATAAAAAATATCAAATTCTAGGTCTTCTCCTAAAAATCCCAATTTCTACTAAATTTCCATGTCTAATCCATGCAAGATCACATATTTAACTAAAAAATGGGAAGAATCCACATACCTAGTGATGCTTGAGAAAATCCTCCCTTGAAGCTCCCCAAAATCGCCACACCAAATGAAAGAATGAAGAAATGGCCAAAAATCTCGTTTTAAAAACACTTCACTGCCCAGGAACAACCTTCATCGCGAACGCGTCTGTGCCCCCCGTTCGCGAAGCCCAACAACTCAGGCCTACCATTTTACTCTTCGCGTTCGCATACCTCCGAGTGCATTCGCGAAGACCAGTTCCCTTATACCTACGCGTTCGCACTTCCACTCTGCGTTCACATAAGCCAACGACCCCCAGGCCCCCAGCTCCCATTTCCTTCTGTGCGTTCGCGTCCCTCTTGGCGCGTTCGCATACAGAGCCCAGCCAACACCTTCGTGTGCACGTCCATCACCATGCGTTCGCGAAGGCCAAATCCAGCATCCTCAAATTTTCCTTCTTCGCGAACGCATGAGGCCCTCCGCGTTCGCGAAGAACAACCTCGACACCAGCAAAACATCCAAAATTGATCTGAAACCACCCGGAAACACACCCGAGGCCCCCGAGACCCCATCCAATCACACGACTCAGTCCCATAACATCCCCCGGACTTGCTCGGGACCTCAAATCATATCAAACAATGCCGAAACCACGAATCGCACTCCAATTCAAGCTTTATGAATTTTGCAAATTTCAAACCTCTACATTCGATGCCGAAACCTATCAAATCACTTCCGATTGACCCCAAATTTTGCACACAAGTCACATTCAATATTACAGACCTGTTCCAACTTTTGGAATCGCATTCCGACCCTGATATCAAAAATTCCCCTTCCGGTCGAATTTCTCAAAAAACCTTCAAATTTCTATCTTTAGCCAAATGACTTCAAAATAACCTACGGACATCCGAATTCACTTTCGGTCGCGATTCCAACTCCAGAATCACCATACGGAGCTATTCCCAGACTCCGAATCCCAAATGGACATCATTATCACTAAAATGCACTTCAACCCAGACTTATGATATTTCTTCTAAAATGCTAACTTCCACAATATACGCAGAATCGCGCCCGGGTTATCCAAACCGATCCGAACTTACGCCCAAGTCCGAAATCATCATACAAACCTGTTGGAACCTTCAAATCCTGATTTGGAGGTCGTTTACTCAAAATTCGAATCTTAGTCAGTTCTTCCAACTTAAGGCTTCCGAAATGAGAATTTTCTTTCCAATTTGACTCCGAACTTCCCGAAATTCAATTTCGACCACAATTACGAGTCATAATACCTGAAACGAAGCTGCTCATGTCCTCAAACCGCCGAATGACGCGCTAGATCTCAAAATGACCGACCGTGTTGTTATAATTTATCTCAAAAAAAGTTAAAACCCGAGCCCGTTTGGTCCAAACTCGGGGTTCAGACCAAATTACGTTTACCCATTCACCCATGAGCCCGAATATACAATTAGTTTCGAAATTCGACCTCAATTCGAGGTAAAGATTCGATTTTTACAAAATTCTCTAATTCTAGCCAAACCCTAAACTTTTACCATGAAAACTCTTGATTTTTGATTTAAATGTGATGAAAAACATTGGGTAATTGAAAGAGTAAAGTTTAGAATTGATTACCAACAACTTGGGGATGAACTTTGATGAAGAAAACCGTCCTTAGGGATGTGTAGTTCGAAAATAGTGAAAGAAAGGATTTTATCCGTGTTTAGAATAAGTTTTATATCGATGGACAGGTCCTCATCGCGTTCGAGTGAGACTGCCCGCGTTCGCGTAGGGTCAGGCCTTATTGGCCTTCGCGTTCGCGAGCAAAGGGCAGCGTTCGCGTAGCTTTTCCAGCTAGGGCCTTCGCGTTCGCGTTACCTGGGTCGCGTTCGCGTAGCTTAGGACAAGCCCCCTCTCCTAGGCCCAGTAGCACATCGCGTTCACGGAGGGGAGGGTGCGTTCACATAGAACAAAAAGGGGGCTAACATACTTTACTCTACGCGTTCGCGATAGAGGCGATGCGAACGTGAAGAGTTAAATACCTGGGCACCAGAAAATAGAAAACTAGCAATTTTTCTTAAGTATAAACACCCTGTGGCCTATCTGAAACTCACCCGAGCCCTCGGGGCTCTAAACCAAACATGCACGCAAGTCTAAAAACATCATACGAACTTGCTCGTGCGATCAAATCATGAAAATAACATGTAAAACTATGAATTAAACCTCAAAACTTATCATTTTTCTCAAGAACACTTAAAGTTCATTATTTCTCAGCCGGGCGTCCAAATCACGTCAAATAAACTCCTTTTTTCACCAAATTTAACATTTAGCATTTAAATACTATAACTAATATGTACCGGGCTCTAGAACCAAAATACGGGCCCGATACCAATAGTTTCAAACATTAGTTCTTTTCATTACTTCATCAATAATTCAGCAAAACAATTTCTTTCAAAAATTGATTTCTAAGGCTTGAGACCTCGGAATTCATTTCCGGGCATACGCCCAAGTCCCATATTTTACTGCGGACCTCCCAAGATTTTCGGACATATCCGTGTCGGTTTGCTCAAAATGTTGACCAAAGTCAACCATAGTCAAATTTTAACCCTAGAAATTACTCTTTCTCATATTTTCACATAAAAGCTTTCCGGTTTCATGCCCAGACTGCGCACGCAAATTGAGGTAGTTAAAATTGGTCTTTTTATGGCTAATAAGCCTAGAATTAGGTCTAATTTCATAAAATGACCCCTTGGGTCATCACATCTAGACTCAGCCTCTGATTGCTCCAAATCTAACCAAAATCAGATTTATATCATCAATATATGCTAAGGAACAAAGCCCACTCAAAAATTCTGAAATTTAACCAAAAATCCTGAAATTGGCCAAACCCGACCCCGGGGCCCACGTCTCGGAATTCGATAAAAATCACAATAATAGAATCCTTATCGAGTCTACCCATATAAATTCATCAATATCCAACCTCAAATGCCCATTCAAATCCACAAAAGAATTCCCAAATTTTTCTTCCATCCCCCCCCCTCAATTTTCACCTCAAATCACAAATTAAATGGCGAAATTAAGGGCATAATCATGAAGTTTAACCAAAACCAAGTGAGAAATACTTACCCCGATCAATTCTTTGAACAATTCCTCAAAAGTCGCCAAATCCCGTGGTCTCTAGCTCAAAATATGAAAAATGGGTTTAAACCCTCGATTTGGGATTTAACACTGCCTGCCCAGATATTTACCCTTCGCGAACGTGGCCATACGCACGTGTTCGCATAGAAAAAACCAACTTCTCTCCCTATTAACTCTCCGCGAACGCGACAATCCTCACACGAACGCGATGCCTAGCCAGCCTCAACCTTCGCGAACACGCAGACCAAATCTCAAGGGTCCCCCAACTGCCTATTACTCTTCGTGAATGCAGGCTCTTGGGCGCGAACGCAATGAATACTTTACCCAAACCTATGCGTTTACATCCTCTTCTTCGCGAACGCGATGAACAAAGACCTCTGCAACAAAAACCAGCAAAATCTGCCAAGTCTAAATCCACGGATTGGTCCGTTTACTCCCCTGAAACTCACCCGATGCCCTCGAAACCTCAACCAAACATGCCAACACATCCCATAACCTTATTCAAACTTAGTCGAGCCTTCGAACCACTCAAAACAGCGCCAAAATACTAAATCAACCTCGGATTCAAGCCTAAGAACTTAGAAACTTCTAAATTCCGCCAACTATGTCGAACCCACTCAAACCATGTCCGATTGACCTGAAAATTTGCACACACATCCAAAATGACAATACGAACCTGCTCCAACTTCAGAAATTCCATTTCGACCCCGATAGCTAATATTCCACTGCCGACCGAAAATTGCTAAAAACTCAATTTCGCCAATTCAAGCCTAATTCTACTCCGGACCTCAAAATAACAGTCCGAACACACTCCTAAGTCCCAAATCACCTAACGAAGCTACCCGAGCCATAAAATCCATATTCTTAGGTCCTTTACCTAAAAGTCAACTCCCGGTTGACTTTTCCAACTATTAAGCCAACTTAAGAGACTAAGTGTCTCATTACTCACCGCGACCACTCCGAACCCGAACCAACCGACCCCGCACAACATAATTGAGCTAAGAAACACATGATAAAGCAGAAACAAGGAAAACAGGGCTAATCTCACGGAACAATCGGCTGGGTCGTTACATTCTCCCCCTCTTAAACAAACCTTCATCCTCGAACGAGTCTAGAAACATACCTGGAGTCTCAAATAAGTGAGGATATCTGCTCCGCATCTCCCGCTCGGTCTCCCAGGTGGCCTACTCCACCGGCTTCCCCCTCCACTGCACCTTCACTGAAGCTATATCCTTAGACCCCAACCTTCTAACTTGACGACCCAAAATAGCCACTGGCTTTACCTCATAAGACATATCATGCTCTAGCTGAACCGTTCTGAAGTCCAAAACATGAGACGTGTTACCAATATACTTCCGGAGCATGGAAACATGAAATACCGGATGGACACTCGATAAGCTGGGTGGCAAAGCAAGTCTATAAGCCACCTCTCCAACCTTCTGAAGCACCTCAAATGGTCCAATGAACCAGGAACTCAACTTTCCCCTCTTCCCAAATCGCATAACACCCTTCATGGATGACACCTTCAGCAGTATCTTCTCCCCAACCATGAAAGACACATCCCGGACCTTCCGGTCCACATAACTCTTCTGCCTACACTACGTCATGCGAAGCCGCTTCTGAATCAACGTCACCTTATCCAACACATCCTGAACCAAATTTATACCCAAAAGCCTAGCCTCACCCGACTCAAACCAACTGACCGGAGATCTATACCTCCTCCCATATAAAGCCTCATACGGAGCCATCTGAATACTCGACTGATTACTATTATTATATGCAAACTCCGCGAGTGGAAGAAACTGGTCCCATGCACCCCCAAAATCAATGACACAAGCACGCAATATGCCCTCCAGAATCTGAATAGTGCGCTCGGACTGCCCGTCCGTCTGAGGATGGAATGTTGTGATCAACTCAACCTGAGTACCCAACTTTCTCTGCACGACCCTCTAAAACTGCGATGTGAACTGAGTACCTCTGTCAGAAAGGATAGAAACTGGAACACCATGCAACCGAAAAATCTCCCGGATGTAAATCTCAACTAACCGCTCCGAAGAATAAGTAGTACCAACAGGAATGAAGTGTGCGTACTTGGTCAGCCGATCCACAATAACCCATATGTCATCGAACCTCCTCGAAGTCCGTGGGAGCCAAACTACAAAGTCCACGGTTATCCACTCCCACTTCCACTCCGGAATATCTAACCTCTGTTGCAATCCACTTGGTCGCTGGTGCTCATACTTGACCCGCTGACAGCTGAGACACCGAGCCACAAATCCAACAATATCCTTCTTCATTCTCCTTGAACACCCAATTTTTGTCCCGCATGAAAATTACTCCTAAAAATAATCAAAAAATAACTTTTAATGAATTTTAGGAACTTTTATTATTTAGTTGCATTTCATGCATGTTTAATATTTTAAAATCATAGAAAAATCATAAAAATTGTCATATTTTTCATTTTATGTAATCTTAGGTTTAATTCGCATTTTTAAAAATTAATTACCCTTTAATTGATAGATTAATATATAAAAGTCATAAAAAATATACATTAGCTTAATCAATTAGTTTATTTAATTAGTTAAAATTTTAATTAGTTCGTTTTGATAAAAGAAATTTAATTAGTAGTAAGATGACTATTTTTTAAAGATAAAATTTGCCCTTGTTTCAAATTGGCCTAATTTCAGGGCCCAAAATCTCAGGCCCAACCAAATTTCCCACATTCCAACCCTAATCCCCTCCTCTATATAATAGAGACCTAATCATATACAAAAGAAAAAGAAAAAGAAGGACCTCCCCCTCCCTTACCAAAAAAGGCAGTGACGCCCTTCTCTATTTAGGTTCCCAAAAAATCATAACCCCAGCCCTAAGAGAAAAAACGGCAGCTAGCCAAAGCTACAAAGGAGGATCCCTTCTTCATCTTCAGAGAGAAAACGCAGCTACTGATACTCCACCCAAAAAACCAGCAAAAAAAACAAAAAGTCACCTAACCCAGTTGAAAATCTGTTCGGCAGTCCATTTTTATCAAAAAGTAGCGTCTAAGAGTTGAGATCGAAGGTGTCGTTCGAAAACTCCGATCGTCGGTTCCGGTTGAGTTCGTTGCTGAATGTTCTGTCAAGAAATTTTCATGTTGCTGTAGTTTTGAGCGCATATTCATCAATACAAAGGTCCGATTTTTCGCTTCTTACTGTGTTGCTAGCTCTTGCTATCATTTTTGCCTTCTGTTAATTGAAAGTTGAGTGTTTGGGTGTTAAACTATTGGGTGTTAGAAGTGTTGTCATGCATAATCACAGATATGCATTTTTAGATAATCCTATTCACATTTTTATATATGTACTACTTATTCTCTATTTTAAACCTTTATTTGGATTATACGGCGATTATGTCTATTTGTTGTTATATATTTAGTTTTTTTTTACGGAGATTCTGCTGAACTTTCCTATTTGTACAAGAATTGAGTAGTTATGTCAATGTTATGCAAGTTCAATATTTCAGTTCCCATTAATTATGTTATTGTAGTGTATTCCTTCCACAATAAACTACTTAACTCATAAACCTTACAACTATACATCTCGAATATAGGAGTTACAATGATTTCCGAATTTCGTAAAAATATTTTAGGCACGACTTAATCAATTATTGTGATTGTGTACACGTTCGCGTGACATAATTAGGATTTTTTAAATAAAACCAAAATACGCGTTCGCGCGACTTTGACTACTTTTTCTTAAATAAACTAAGTGTCGAGAATTAGGTACACGTCCGCGTGACATGATTTTTGACACATCTCAATCTCCACAGGTTTTATGCATACGTGCCCCCAACTCTAACTCCAAACAATAATAATAACACACAAAACAATCACGGGTGCATTTCATGTGACGCGGTTGCGATGTGTCCCAAAACAACAAGTGCACGCCATCGTGACTTGTTCCCAACATAAATCCATAAATATCAAAATTGATTTATCCCCCGTAAATCTAAAAATACCTCTTTGAGATAAAATTCCGAAATTTAGAGAATAATTGAATATCGCCTCAAATAGGCATTTTTAACCGTCATGATCATAGACTTGACTATATAATCTACACTAGGGTGTGGCAACTCATGTCCCCGATTTTAACTCAAAACAATAATAAAAATCACATGTTGTAATTGCGGTTGCATTTCATGTGGCGCAGTTATAACGTGTCCAAAACAATCAAGTGCACGACATCGTGACTTGTTTCAAGATAAATCTATAAATGTCAAAAGCGGTTAAAATTTAAAAGGCTAAGCGCACAATAGGCTAAAACACATAAACAATCAGATAATTTTGGCTAAATATTAATAGTAAGCGACCGTGCTAGAACTACGGAACTCGGGAGTGCCTAACACCTTCTCCCGGGTTAACAGAATTCCTTACTCAGATTTCTGGTTCGCAGACAAAATAAAACAGAGTCATTTTTTCCTCGATTCGGGATTTTAAACCGGTGACTTGGGACACCATACATTATTCCAAGTGGCGACTCTGAAAAATCAACAAATAAATCCCAAATTCGAATAATGTCACTTTAATTGGAAAAACTCCCTCATTATCCCTCATTAATCTGGGGGTAGTGAAAAATTAGACAGAGAGGCGTTTGGTTGTCTTGGGATTTTAGATTCTGAACGAGCTTCCTTGTCTGTTTTTCCGTTACACCCCCCTTTTTTCCTCATGTCCTTTCCTCTCTCGTTATTTTTTGGAATAGAATTCAATGGGGTTCCATGGATGAGTTGATTGACTCTTTCTGAAGAAAGAAAGAAGAAGATGTGCAACGACCCTTTTTTTTGTTTTGTCTTTGCCTTTTTTTTTAAATAAGCTATTATCAATTTTTCATTTCTTCCTGCACCTCTTAGCTGATTGCAATACCTTTTCAGGTGGGCTATGGGGTCTCAGTGTCTATCATACTTTTCAAATTTGGGGATCTTGAAATCAAGTGGCAAACGAACATCGGGGAACATACATAGATCCTTGAAGGCAATACTCTTTTGACATGCCAACCCTTGCATGTTTTTCAATTGTTGTTCTAAGTTATTCACTCTTTGGATCATTTCTTCTTGTGCCATCTTTTGGGCAGGCTTCTCAATCTTTGCAGGAAGATCAAATAGGTACGAATGGTACTCAGGAGAGTGGTATTGTTCTTGATGGGTAGCAAATTGTGATTCATGACTTTTCTTCTGTACCATTGTTGGTTGTGGGACAGTGAAGATAAGCGTAACAGCAGCGGTTGTCTGATTGGTTGTCAAAGGCACACTTTGGGAACACGCAACAGAAGTTTCGGCTGTAGTTGTACAGTTGGGATATGGACTGAACGCGGGTGGATATGATTTTCAGGCAATGAGACCGGATGTAACGACCCAGCCGGTCGTTTTGTGTGTTGGGACTCCGTTCCCGTAAATGACTCTTTCC
>ML257626.1:0-50417 GCA_005239495.1 Nicotiana undulata
GATAACACTAGTGCAATTAGTATGACTAATAACCCGGTTCATCACAAGAGAACTAAGCACATATATGTTAGGCACCATTTCTTGAGGGATAACTATGAAAAAGGGATAATCTCAATCGAATTCTGTGCTACTGATCGTCAAATTGCTGATAT
The DNA here is from genome assembly GCA_005239495.1 of Nicotiana undulata. Taxonomy (NCBI): domain Eukaryota; kingdom Viridiplantae; phylum Streptophyta; class Magnoliopsida; order Solanales; family Solanaceae; genus Nicotiana; species Nicotiana undulata. The sequence goes on from ML257626.1 coordinate 153, forward strand.
ATTTACCAAAGCATTGAGTAGGGAGAATTATAAGAGAAACATGCTTGAATTAGGGATGATTAAGATCACCTAATTGAAAAACAAAATGAAAAAAAAAAACTGAAAAAAATTGAAGAGAAAAAGGGGAAGTTTTCTGGCTAGAAATTTTAATTAGGTACTTAATCAGATTAATCATTGATCAGTACTATGTATTTATTGCCATACTCTTCTGCCATGTATTAATATGATTCCCTAGTTGCTAATGATGTTTCTCTATTTGTGAATTGAGGCAAAATAAAGTTTTTTAACAGGATGAACCTGGTTCATCCATGCTGGTTTACATGACTGACAAGGTACGTTCTCATCTCCATACATGTATTAATTCAAGTACAGTCATACATGAGTAGGACTCTATCCATTTATGGTTCAGTTCAAATTCTCGTACTTACCCAAATAATGAACCAGTTTCAAGAAGCTCCGTCACATTAAATTAGGCTAGTTTTAGGGAGAAAGAAACGGTCTAATCAATGTCCAATCACTGACAGTCCTTAATCGATTAGTATCCTACTTGTGTTAATACACTTCCATTATAATCACCCCGGCCACAAGTTATAAATAGGCCATCATTACCCATTGTGAATAAAGCAATAGACGAACCCTGTTCAAGTCAATCAACACTTAAATCTCTACTGCCTTTTGTCCTCTCTTCTTTTTCTCTCAAAAATTTAAAACCATGTCATCTGCTTCATCTGATTCTCAAAATTGTGACTACGATGAAGGAGTATATGAGTCTGATTCTCCACCGGTCTACAGTTCTGAATCCTCTGAGACACCTGAAACCCCTGAACACCATGATGCCCCTGAACCCACACCAAACCCTACCCCAGCCCCCAAACCCCGTCGTGTCAAGGTTCTTGCACGCAAATCGGTGGCTTTAGGTTCATGAGCAAAGTTCTTGGAAGATTTATTACAGGCTGAAGAAGAACCCAAACCAGATTCGTCCAGTGAATCATTCAAATCAGCACATGAAGACGATGCACCTGGTTCGTCCAGTGCTGAGAAAGGTAATACTGAAGTTACCTCTATATTAAATTCTGAAAATAGATTTGTACTGGTGGGGTATGTGGTGGATGTGGAAGTGCCAAGAAGGAAAAGAAAAACTGGGAAAATTCTTGAGAACGAGGGAGATGTAGGTCTGAGGGGATCTGGGAAGGATGGTACCACACTTGAAATTTGTGGCCCCATTCTTGAAAATTTTGTAGATGATGTCGTAGTGACAGGGGGAACTCATGATGTAGAGGAGGCTGATGCTGGGTCGGAAATATTGATGACTGAGATAGATGAACATGTTTCTTCTGGGGAAGAAACTTTGGCTGAGAGACTGAAGAAACTGGGGGACTCATACAATCCCAAGAAGAGAAGGACTCCAAAGTCCATCAAGTCTAACGCCTCAGTTTCCTCAAAGAAAAGGAAAACTAATGAGTCTGTTGGTGTACCTATTCCAAGGGTACGAGCTACGAGAAATGCTATTCGAGAAGAAGAGGAGAAACTGTAAAAAGCTCTGCAAGAGAGCAAAATAAAGAAGGCAGAGAAAGGGAAAGCGAAAGTGGGGGAGCCTGTTGAGGCTATTGCTGATGATGAGGTTTTGGACCTGGTCCAAAAAGAAGAGGAGGTTGCTCCAGTGGTGATCAAGACACCCAAGCCCCAAAAGGCTAAGACTTCCACAAAGAAGTCAGCACCTGTGTCTGCTACCACTGCGAGTACATCTACGAGGACAAGGTCTAAAGTAAAGTCAAAGAAGAAAGTTTAGATTGTTGAGAGGGATGATGATTCTGAATGGAGTGGAGATGAAGAGAAGGAGGTTGGAGAAGTGTCGACTGACAGAGTTGCCATGTTTGGCAAGAGACATATCTTGAAGGGAAAGTAACTGAAGGATTTGGAGGAGCTGGGTATGAGGTACTTAGTGGATTTTCTGGTAGCGCATGGCTGGAAGGACATGGTCCTTCGCTTGGAAGGCAGGCTGGTTAGGAATGAGATTGTGGAGTTCATGGGGAATGCAACAGTGATTGGAGGCAGGGTTACCTAATTTGTCAAGGGATTTGAAGTATCCTTTGATGCTCAAGAACTTGGAGTCATTCTAGACATTCCATCTGAGGGCTATGATGACTATACAAGGAAGAGATGGCCTTGCTTAGATGGAATGTCCTCAGTTATCAGTATTACCCGATTCTTCTGCAACAATGAGAAGGATATAGAACCTAGGGTTGTGTTCAAAAGTGAGATGAAGCCTGAGCACAAGTTGTTCTTTGAATTTGTGATAAAATTCCTGCTGCCCAGACAAGAACGACGACACAGTACCAACTACAGGCAAGCAGATCAATTGGCCAGCTTTTATCATCCAGCTCTTGTTCAGAGTGGTGAATGGCACCAAAGCCCATGCAATACCCTATGGCTTTATTTTGACTGCAGTTCTTCCTCATTTTGGAGTTCCTACAAAGAAGGCTGAGATGGCTACTGCTAAGGATTACTTTGGAAAAGACACTCTGCTGTCTTGTGACTATATTGTCAATGCCCCGGAAGATGAACCCGGTTCATCTCGAAAGCAACCAATCAACAACAAGGTCCGCACCCTGGTGCAAGAAAGCGAGTTAAAGGATATGGAGATCCTTCGATTGAAGTCTCGCTTGATTGAGGTGGAAGCTGAGCGTGATGCTGTCAAAGCTGAGTTGGATAAGGAGAAGGAGAAAAACGAAGGTGTCTTACACCAAATGGTGTCCCTTCTACAAACCAAGAATCCCGCCTCATCTGCACCACCCCAGCCTTAGGAATGTCCAGTGCCACCCCCTCTAATACCATCTATGACCCAGTTTGGGATGTCTACTATGTTTTGTTTCATCTTTTATTTCTGTCTTGCTCATGTTTTGGTTGTTCTTGATTTTGATATGTTTTGGTGTTGATCATCACTGTTAATCAATGAAAGCTTGTTGTTTTAAAAATTTCTCAATTTCTAATTTAGCTTTACATTATTAATTTCTTGTGTTGATTAATCATGTTTGCACCTGCAGTTGCCTAAATTGGCCATGAGTAAGAATTAAAAAAAACTGGTAAGTATCATTTTGCAACTTTTCGATGATGCCAAAATGGGGAAAATTGATTGTGTTTTCAAAATCTTTTAAAAAGTGATATTTATAACCTAATGACCCTGGTTCTTGATGATTAATTCTTAAAAATATACAAAGTGTTTAAAGTGTATACAGGATAAAAGCGCAGTGTTTTTCATCATCAAAAAGGGGGAATTTGTTGGCCCATGTCACTTAATGGGTTTTGAAGATTGACAAAAGGTGACAAGTTGAACCAGGTCCATCAGAGCAGATACATCTGAACGAAGCAGTTGGCACAAGAATCGTACAAGTCTAGGAGATATCAGTGATTGCTGAGTATCAAAGAACTAAGAGAATGTCTCCTAATACGAAAAGGTTGCAAACTGAAAGATGACAGAAGTTGATTTCAGCTAGGACAGAAGTAGATGAAGGAAGTTGAGTTACAATCAAACTCGTTTACCCAGGAAGAGTTGGATCAGAATTGAATCATGTACTCAACAAACACACTCTATAAATAATCAATGTATTACTGCTGAAATATGTGACGCACAAGTACTAAAGTGAATCAAGATCTGAAGCAAAAGTCCCAGAGATATTTTGCAAGCAGGATTGTCGTGCGATACAAAGGCTATAGTTCAACTAGAAGAAACAGTTCCATCGTCTAAGTTTTGAGTCTAGTTGATGTGTAGTAGGAGTTTTAATATAGTATCTTATCAACTTTCTTAGAAGCAAATTGTAATAGGTACAAATTGTTCAAGTTAGAGTTAGCTTGAATTCTGTAGAAATTAGCTAGAGGATAGTTGATACAAAGAGGATTAGAGTTAGTCCTAGGATTACAAAAGAGTTTATTTTGTAAGTCCGTTTGGACTCAGAGTTTTAGTGAAGAGTTTGAGCAAATCCTACTGAGGAGTAGGTCGTNGTGTAGTAGGAGTTTTAATATAGTATCTTATCAACTTTCTTAGAAGCAAATTGTAATAGGTACAAATTGTTCAAGTTAGAGTTAGCTTGAATTCTGTAGAAATTAGCTAGAGGATAGTTGATACAAAGAGGATTAGAGTTAGTCCTAGGATTACAAAAGAGTTTATTTTGTAAGTCCGTTTGGATCAGTGGTTTTAGTGAAGTGTTTGCGAAAATCCTACTGAGGAGTAGGTCGTGGTTTTTTCACCTTTTGAGCCAGGTGTTTTCCACGTAAAAATCCCTGTGTCTTTACTATTACTGCTTTATTATTCCGAAAACAATAGTAAGTAGTATACTAAGAAAAACCAGATTCTTCTTATTAGACAGCACTCGAAAATTGGGTCTACACAATCAACTTACATATTGTGTACTATTGAAGTCTAAAACATTAAGGGCTACTTCAGTAGATTGAGCTTCCAGAGTGGAAGTGGGAGTGGATCACCATGGACTTTGTGATTGGACTTCCTCGGACTTTGAGAAAGTTTGATGCTATTTGGGTGATCGTGGATCGGCTAACCAAATCAAACCATTTAATTCTAGTGTTGACTACATTTTCCTCCAAGAGGTTGGAAAATATTTAAATAAGAGAGATTGTTCGTCTCCACGGTATCCCAGTATCTATTATTTCATATAGAGGTACACTATTCATTTCATGGTTCTGGAGAGCCGTTCAGCAGGAGCTAGGCCCCATGGGAGAGTTGAGTACAACCTTTCACCCTCAGACAGACGGGCAATCCGAGCGCACGATTCAAATTCTTTAGGATATGCTCCGTGCCTGTGTGATGGATTTTGGAGGGTCATGGGACCGATATTTTCCACTTGCAGAGTTTTCTTATAATAACAGTTACCAGTCCAGCATTCAGATGGCACCATATGAGGCTTTGTATGGTAGGCAGTGCAGGTCTCCAGTGGGATGGTTTGAGCCGGGCGAGGCCCGATTGTTAGGTACATATTTTGTTTAGGATGCCCTGGACAAGGTGAAGGTGATTAAGGAGAGACTTTCCATAGCGCAGTCCAAGCAGAAGAGTTATGCGTACCGGAAGGTTCACGATTTGGCATTTATGGCTGGTGATCGAGTTTTGCTTCGCGTATCGACTATGAAGGGTGTCATGAGGTTCGGAAAGAAGGGTAAGCTGAGTCCGAGATTTATTGGCCCTTTTGAGGTGTTGTGATATGTTAGGGAGGTTGCTTATGATCTTTCCTTGCCTCCCAACCTAGCAGGAGTTCATCCGGTATTCCACGTCTCTATGCTCCGGAAGTATCACGGTGACCCGACTCATGTTTTGGATTTTAGTTCAATCCAGTTGGACAAGGATTTATCATGTGTTGAGGAGCCTGTAGCTATATTTGATAGGCAAGTTAGAAAGCTCAGGTCAAAGAATATTGCATGAGTAAAGGTTCAGTGGAGGCGTCAGCCAAACGAGGAGGCGACTTGGGAGACCGAGCAGGATATGTGCAATCAGTACCCTCATCTTTTCACAGCTTCACGTATGTCTCTATACTCGTTCGAGGACGAACGATTTTCTTATGATGGGGAGAACGTAAATACCCGACCGGCCGTTTTGAGAGTTAGCGCCCCGATCCCCTAATAATTGTTCCTCCCATGTCTATTTCTGCTTTTGGGAATTGTCGGAATGTTTGGTTGTGAATTTCGGAGAGTTTTGGGACACATAGTCCTTATATGTGAGTTTAAGCTTTAGAAATAGGACCGTAGTTGGAGTTGTGTGAAGACGGCTCCGGAATGGAATTTCGTCTACTCCGTAGCTCTGTTGGGTCATTTCGGGTTTAGGAGCGTGTTCGGAATCTGGTTTCGAGGCAGGTAGTAGATTTAGGCTTGAACTGGCAAAAGTTGGAATTTTGGCGATTTTAGCCGATAGGTGAAATTTTGATATCGAGCTCGGAATGGAATTCTGAGCGTGGCTGTAGGTTCGTAGTGTCATCTATGACCTGTGTGTAACATTTGAGGTCATTCAGACTAGTTTTCACGTGTTTCGGCATCGGTGGTGAAATTTGGAAATTTCATAAGTTCTTAGGCTTGAATCGATGCATAATTGGTGATTTTGTGGTTATGGGATGTGTTTTGAAGGCTCGACTAAGTTTGAATGAGGTATTAGTACAGGTTGGTAAGTTCGATTGAGGTCGCGGGGGCGTCAGGGATGTTTCGGATGCTCAACGAGTGATTTTTAACTTTGAAAACCAGCTGAATCATTGTTGGTTCTGGTGTCTCTCACCTGCGATGGATTTTCTGAAGGTGCGGACACGCAGGTGCGGAGTGAGGCTCGTAGGTGCGGAGTTTGGTCAGAGGTCGCTAGGTTCGCAGGTGCGGACGGATTTCTGCAGGTGCGGAGCCGCAGATGCGGCCCAGGAACCGCAGGTGCGACCCCAGTCGAGTTAATGAGTTTTCGCACCTGCGATGGGTTTTCCGCAGGTTCAGGACCGTAGGTGCAGAATCCCTGGACTGTTTATATAAAAATCTGAGGGTTTGGAATTCATATCTCCTAAAATGATTTAGAGCTCGGGTTTTGGCGATTTCCAGTGGGTGTTGAAGAGAGGAGTCATAGGTAACGATTTCTAACCTTAATTCAATTGTATATCATTAATCCCTAAATTTCCTTAATCTAACCAATGAATTTGGGTGAAAAATCATGAAAATGGGATGAAAGTTCCCCAAGTAGAAATCTGAGGATTTAAGGAGATTTTGACGTCGGATTTTGATGATTCTTGTTCGAGTGATTTCGGGAGTAAATGGGTGTTCAGAATTTGTAATTTTTACCCGATTTCGAGACGTGGGCCCGGTGGACGTTTTGGGCAATTTTCCTAATTTTGTGTATTTGTTTCAAACTTATTAGCTATTTTGATCCCTGAAAGTGATATTTATATTGTGCAATCGAATTGAATAGATTTGGGCCATTCAGCGTCGGATACTCGTGGCAAGAGCGAGATTTTGAGTTGAGTAGCGCAGTCGAGGTAAGTGGTTTGCCTACCTTTGTGTTGGGGACTTCCCCTTAGGTTGTTTTGACACTATTTGTGTATTGGGCACCGTGTACGTGAGGTGACGGGTACGTACACGGGACATTGTTGCTAAAATTCCATTTTTCTTCACATGAAACAAACCATTTTACTCATATTTCATTGTTTATTTCACTATTTAGGTAGTCTAGATTAGGAAGAAGCATGTCTACATGTTCTTATTTGAATTCCCCTTATTTGCTACTATGTGCACCATGTTTAGGTAGTTCTACTCTTATTCTTGCCTGTGATATTTCCTGAACTGTTTAAATATATTGTATCCGGCATTCATTCGCATTGCATATTTAAATTGGGACTACGGACAAGATTCCGGGAGCTTTCCCCTTGTACTGCATTGCATATTTAAGTTGGGATCACAGACAAGATTCCGGAAGCTTTTCCCCTGTACTGCATTGCATATTTAAATTGGGACTACGGACGAGATTCCGGGAGCTTTCCCCCTGTACTGCAATGCATACTTGGTACTGTGAGATACGTTGTGCAAAGCCGAGAGCTCCCTGTTGCTGCTTTACTTTCATCTTATTTATTTTACGGTCTTACCTTAGTTTCTACATCATCCTGTACTATTTAAACTATTTTATTTATAAAAATCCAGTAAAGCCTTAACCTTACCTCGTCACTACTTGACGTGCGTTAGGCTTGGCACTTACGTGGTACCAATTGTGGTGTACTCATGCCCTTTCCTGCGCATGTCTTCCATGTGCAAATCCAGGTACCATCGCCCAGTTTCATGGCTAGGAGTCACTTAGCAGCTTTGAGGAGACCGCGAGGTAATTCTGCCGCGTCTGCACAATCCCACGAGTCCCCTTCTACTCTAGTATATGCATAGATGGCTTATATATTTCTGATACTTCATTGTATTTAGCCACTTTTAGTACAGAGCTTGTGACTGATGTGACATTCCGGGTTTTGGGAAGTGAAATTGTACATGTCGAGCGGCTGTATTATGTGTCTTCTTCTTCTTTTCTGTTTCCTTTATTATATGCATTTATTTTCCGCAAATTTAGGCTTACCTAGTCGTAGAGACTAGGTGCCTTCACGAGACCGTCCGGAGGGTAAATCAGGTCGTGACACAAGTCTAACGTGGGATTGGAGGAACAAGTACATCGACTATTTGAGAAACGGGAAGCTACCCACATACCCAAAGGAATCGAGGGCCCTTCGAGCCAAAGCAACCCAATTTTCACTCGACAAGAATGGAACACTATATAGAAGGACCTTTAACGGCCTCTAGCAGTATGCTTAGGACCGGGGGACACCGATTATGTTCTTCGAGAAATCCATGCGGGCACTTCTGGAAACCACTCCAGTGCCGATTCTTTAGTTCGAAAGGTGATCAGAGCGGGTTACTATTGGGGTAGCATGGAAAAGGACACCAAGGAATTCGTTCGAAGATGTGACAAATGCCAAAGATTTGCACCATTGATTCATCGACCCGGTTAACAACTACATTCGGTCTTATCGTCGTCGTCCCCCTACCGACGGCGCCAGGTAAAGCTAAATTTATTCTGTTTATGACTGACTACTTCTCGAAATGGGTGAAAGCACATGCCTTCAAGAAGATAAGAGAAAAAGAAGTCATTGACTTCATTTGGGACAACATCATATGCCGATTCAAGATCCCCTCCGAGATTACATGTGATAATGGGAAGCAGTTCATTGGCAGTAAGGTGACGAAATTCCTCGAAGATCATAAAATCAAAAGGATCTTATCAACGCCCTACCACCCAAGTGCAAATGGTCAGTCTGAGTCCACGAACAAGATCATCATTCAAAACTTGAAAAAGAGGCTGGAAAATGCGAAGGGAAAATGAAGAGAAGTGTTTCCCGAAGTACTATGGGCATATCAAACAACTTTGAAGTTAAGTACAAGAGAGACATCGTTCTCTTTGGTATACAGGTCATAGGCTTTGATATCGGTAGAGGTCAGGGAACTGAGCAACGGATTTCGACATGCCTTCTAGGACTCGAACAACGAGGCCATGACTACAACCCTCGAGCTACTAGATGAAAAGCGAGAGGCTGCACTGGTCTGAATGGCTACCCAAAAACAAAGGATTGAAAAATACTATAACAGGAGAACAAACCTCCCATACTTCGGAGTCCGGGACTTAGTCCTAAGGAAAGTCACCCTCAACACTCGAAACCCAAATGAAGGGAAGCTAGGACCTAGCTTGGAAGGACCGTACCGCGTCCTCAGAGTTGTAGGCAAAGGGTCCTATAAACTCGGCCCCATGGAAGGTGAGCAATTGCCAAGCAATTGGAACATATCGATGCTCAAACACTATTACTGTTAATGTACAACCTTCTCCCTCTTCATTTATGTTTGGATTGAGAGGAGTTGAAGCACCTTTAAGCTCGAAGACCTTGGGTTTTAAAGCATGCGTTGCACTCCTTTTCAATTAGATCGGGTTTTATCCCAAATGGGTTTTACCAGTGAGGCTTTTTAACAAAGAAACATCTATATGCTACCTAAGGAGAACTCAACAAGTATTCAAGACTTATTTTCAGTCATCCTCGAATACTGGGGGGCATAATCCTCGGAGGTTACCTTTTCATAGAAATCAAGTCATGCCTAAGAGGGCCTCAATAGGAGAATGTTGTATTGGACCAAATGGTCAAATGAACCGTGTCCATGTAGAATAATCGAGCCCCCGAGGGAAAAAGTTTGTTCACATACATCAAGTAATCGAAGAAGCATTTTTTCATACACTTTGTTCCTCAAAGAATTCTATTATTTTCTCATCCAATGGCTCGAGGTCCAAATACACCCGAACACTCGGGGACTGCCATCGACAGTCAGCTTACTGAGTCACCAAAGACTCGAACTTATAAGACCTCAAAGAGGCAATATCAAGTTTATAAGACCTCAATGAAGCAATATCAAGTTTATAAGACCTCAATGAGGCAATATCAAGTTTATAAGACCTCAATGAGGCAACATCAAACTTATAAGGCCTCAATGAGGCAATATCAAACTTATAAAACCTCAATGAGTCAACATTGAACTTATAAGACCTCAAAAAGGCAATATCAAGTTTATAATACCTCAACGAGGCATACTCAAACTTATAAGACCTTTAAAAAGGCATAACCTCGATATTAAGACCAAGGCTATATCTTCGAACATGTAAGACCCTAAAAAGGCATACCCTCAATATAGACGCCGAGGAAATCTCACCCGGGGACTCAAGGCTACGGCCAAACATAAAAGACTACGGTCATATTAAAAGGCTACGACTGATTTAACGTGGCTTGGAGACATCTGACATTCGCTATAAAATCTACAAGCCTTCAAACACTTCGAAAAAACCGCTTAATCAGGCTACCCTCAGCATAAGCAAAGGAGCTTTGATAATATCAAATCCGAACAATTAAAAGGCTCCGAAAAATTAGCCTTCGAGAGAACCTCGCGAGGTATTCAATCATCGTCACATGTCGACTTATAATCGATGTTCTTATTTGAGCCGTCGAAGATGTAAAGACCCGTAAACAATTTTTACTAAATAAGATGCCCAGGTAGGTCCCCATGTTTTTATAACTGTAGAAATTATTAGAATGGACCTTTTTGAAGTAAAAGTACCCTGGGACTTAAAAGATACAATTTTCCATAATTGTGCGGATCTGCGGTCTATTATGCGATCGCAGATCAGGTATGCGGACCGCATAGTGGTCGCATACCTAGATAGTTGTTGTCCATTTTGAGGATAGCTATGCAGCCCAAAATGCGATCGCATTTTGGCAATGTGGGCCGCATAGTTGTCGCATTCTTGCACCTCCATTTTTGCGGAGGAGGTTATGCGACGCACTATGCGATCGCATAACAGGTATGCGGACCGCATAGTGGTCGCATACCTAGGCAGTCTGTTTCCCATTTTGGCCCAACTGAGGGCCATCTATGCGACATGAATGTGGACTACATAGCAGGAATGCGATCGCATTCTTGACCGCATTCCCTGCTTCAGGGCTTCTAATTTCTAAATTTTATACCCGACCCCCAGCCTAATAAAACTCCTACCCCTTTCATTTTAACGTCTATTTGACTAAAATAGAGAGAAGGGAGAGTGAGTTTAGTGAGAGAAAGTCATATTCTTCATCAAATCAGTCCATTACCTCTACTCCGGCCTGGAAATCTTCGAGTAGTCGTGGTCTTCTTCACCATAAGAGGTAAAGTTCTCACCCCATTTCTTCCTTAAATTATCTGAATATAGCTAAAATGAGACACACCTAGGTGGTTCTTGAAGATGAGAGTTAAGACCGTGCATGCATGTGATTAACTTACCATAACCTAGTAAAGGGAAGCAAGTTAGAGTAATCTTTCACTAAAAAGGGTTTAGTTAATCTAAGGGATCACATAGTGTTTGATAAAATGCCCAAATGAGTTCATGATTTCTAATTCTAAATCTAAACATGTCATCTTGTAAATTAGATTGAAGGCGTTAGAAGGTCTGGTGGTTTGAGAATAGATATTAAAGGGAAATTCAGACTCGAGGTATGTATGGCTAACTTTAATCTTTGTAGAGTCACCTTGTTAGTGTCCGAGCATTCGGTATGTATTCCTGGTTGATTGTATTTGAATCAGATGTCCTATTGTGATGAGATGAAGGGTTCTGTTCTCTGAATGACTTAGTTGATTTCCATGCCACCATGCTATGTGAGATTGTGATTTGTGATTTGTACTTACTCTATCATGTGCAAAACTCGTTATATGTATGAATATCTCGGTATGAAAGGAAGTGCTACTAAATGAACGAAATGATAACGAACCCAATTATTGAATGTATCAAAGTGCTAAAGGATGTGTAGCAAATGATGGAAAGGAAATGTGGATTGATTAATTAAGATAAATGATTTTGGCATACAGTACATGACTCACTGTTTGGTAAAGGTTATTGTGCCCTTGATTTCACATGGTTGTTTGGTTGTTATGAATTTATACTCTTGATGAAAGAAATCCTTGTGATTGAATTGTTGGTTGTTGTTGCTATCAATGTGATTGTACGGTGGGATCGGGTTGCACGCCGCAACAGGAGGAAGTGGAATATGATTGTACGGTGGGATCGGGTTGCGCGCCGCAACAGAAGAAATAAGGGTGGAATGATGAGAAGAAATAAGGGTGGAATGATGAGAAGAAATAAGGGTGGCATATGATTGTACGGTGGGATCGGGTTGCGTGCCGCAACAGGAGAGTAATCGAAATAAAGAACTGTGAAACTCTCGTTGTGTTTTCTGTGTAGTATTGTTTGGTTTCCCTGACTGTCTCCTATCTGTGCACTGTTTGATTCTACCCAGAGTGAAGTTGGTTCATACATGTTAGTACTATTCAATGGTACTAACGTCCTTTTTGTCGGGGGCGCTACATCTTTTATATAGATGTAGGTGGTTCCATAGCAGGTAGCTCTGATCGCCGATAGTGGTTCCTTCCCTCCATCTTCTTAGCAGTCTTGGTGAGTCCCACTTCTTCTCGGGGCCGTGTGTAGTTCATGTTGGCTCATTTTGTTTATGTCGTCTTCTTTTGAGGTATAGCCGGGGCCTTGTTGCCGGCAACTCTATGTATACTGTTCATACTCTTAGAGGCTCCGTAGACACTTTGTGGGTTGTAAATATATATATATTTTGGGCAGTGGTTGTATTTGCTCATAATCGTGGTCCGTATCGAAAATGTTGTATCTATTATGTATGTTTTGGGAAATCTAGTATAATAATGTAAAATGAGAAAAAATGGATTTATTCTAGTAATCACACACTTTTAAGTTTATCTCATTGTTTCACATAAATAATGTATGTTATGAACACGGGGCGACGCACTGGGTAGGAAAGGAAAACCAGGTTCGCTTGACCGGGATAATCCGGTTAGGCGCCGGTCTCGTCCCTCGATTTTGGGGCGTGACAAACTTTGAATTAGAGCCTAAGATTTTTAAAAGTATCCTAGGATGTCTCTGAGCCGTGTCTAGTAGAGCCCTCTTATTGGTGCGTTGTTGACCACATCTATAATTAGGGGGCTGCATGGACATTTAGGAAAAACTACCCTTCATTGTTATTTTGTATCGTGCGATGAAGTGGAAGGTGAGGATGTATTTATCTAACTCGTGCATTGTTCCAACTTTCATTGAAATGGCACCCAAGAAGAGAGATCGACTTGGCCTAGAGGCCAATGCCACCCCAGGAGTGGTCGTAAATTCCCTATGTGATTGTGCGGGTGAGAATGATCCCCCGGCCATAAATCAGCCTGACTCTTCCACTCTAGGCCAGACTATTCCTATTCATGCTCTAGCGGAGGGTGCTGAAATCCCTCCCGCTGATGTTCCTGATCCTTCCATAGCCCCAGCTTCCGATGCTGGTATCTCTGATGGGGACCTCAGGGGAGCTATTCAGATATTGACCCAGTTGGTGTCCCCTCAGGCCCAAAGATCAAATGATGTCCCAATGTCCTCTAGCGAGCAAGGGGATTCTTCAGGTTCCAGAGTCAACCAGTTTCTACGATTAGCCCCTCCAGAGTTCACAGGCACCGACCCATAGGTCGATCCTCAGGAGTTTATAGGTGAGATGTACAAGACCCTCCGGGTTATGAGGGCTACTGAGACAGAGGGGGTTAAGTTAGCTTCCTATCGTCTGAAGGGAGCGGCATATTCATGGTTCGAGATGTGGGAGAGTTCCCGAGGAGAGGGGAGCCCTTCGGCGAGGTGGGATGAGTTTGTAGATGCCTTTATGGATCATTTCTTGCCTGTCGAGATTATGGCAGCCCATGCTACAGAGTTGAGGTCCTCAAGCAGGACAATAGGAGTGTGTGGGAGTATCATATGGAGTTCCTGCGCTTGTCCAAATATGCCGTTCATACGGTGTCTACTATGGAGGCTAGAGTTCGTCGGTTCATGCAGGGCCTTGGTCCCTTGGTTATTAATGAAGCTGCTACAGCTGCGTTGCACTCAAATATGAACTACGGGAAGATTGTGGGATTCACCCAGGCTACGGAGGCTCGGAAATTAAAGATAAGAATGGAGAGAGAGAGTAGTAGTAGGGACCAGTCAACGGGAAACCCTGAGAGTTCAGTTGCAGGTGGGAGGTCAGCCCTTGGGAGAGTGTCATCAAGGCCATCTCAGTCATATGCTTAGTCCTCAGCCAGTGCACCGCCATCAGGGCACATTTATCAGCAAGGAGGTCGCTTTGGACCAGGTTCAGGTAGCAGGGGGTTCCAGTCAGTCATTTAGTTGGGAGGTTTGATTCTGAGCCCTATTACTTGGATATACCGGTATGCTATAGATGCGGAGTGAGAGGCCATGTTCAACGAGACATTCGTGCACCTAGTCAGGGCACGGGTAAGGGTACTACTCAACTATCCAGATCGTCAGCCGCTACATCTTCGGCACACCCTCTATCCCGGGGCCCTCCAACTCCAGCAGGGCGCGGTGCAACTAGGGGTGGAGCACAGGGTCAAGGGGCACCCAGTCGGTTCTATGCCTTGAGTGCTCGTCAGAGTCCGGAGGCTTCTCCAGATGTTGTCACAGGTATTCTGACTGTTTAATCACATGATGTTTATGCTCTTATTGATCCTGGGTCTTCTTTGTCATATGTCACTCCATTTATTGCTTCATATTTTAGGAAAGAACCGGAACAGCTTCACGAGCCATTCTCAGTGTCGACTCCGGTTGGTGATTCTATTACAGCCGCGCGAGTCTATAGGAATTGTGTTGTCACAGCGTGTGGTCGGGATACCACAACCGATCTTATTGAGCTACGAATGGTAAATTTTGATGTTATCATGGGAATAGATTGGCTCTATTCGTGCTTTTCCAAACTCGACTGCGGAACCAGAATTATGAGGCTCGAGTTTCCTAATGAACCAGTTATCGAGTGGAAGGGGAATAATATCGTGCCAAGAGGTAGGTTTATTTCCTATCATAAGGCCTCAAAGATGATCAGGAAAGGGTGCATCTACCATTTGGTCCATGTTGTGGACACCACTTCAGAGGTGCCTACTCCCGAATATGTGCCCGTTGTAAATGAATTTCTTGAAGTAATTCCGGGTGAGCTTCCTGGGATTCCACCAGATAGAGAGATCGATTTCGAGATTGATGTATTTCCAGGTACGCAGCCAATATCTATTCCACCCTATAAAATGGCGCCGACAGAATTGAGAGAGTTAAATGAGCAATTGAAAGATCTGTTAGAAAAGTGTTTCATTAGGCCAAGCGTGTCGCCTTGGGGCGCATCAGTTCTTTTTGTCAAAAAAAAAAAGATGGATCGCTTCGAATGTGTTTTGATTATCGGCATCTCCACAAGGTCACCATAAAAAACAAATACTCATTGCCTCGGATAGATGATTTGTTCGACTAGTTGCAAGGTTCTAGTTTATTCTCAAAGATTGATTTACAGTCCGGGTATCACCAGTTAAAGATCAGGGAGCAGTATGTTCCTATGACCGCCTTCAGGACTCGTTATGGGCACTTCAAATTTATGGTAATGTCTTTTGGTCTAACCAACGCCCCAACAACTTTTATGGATCTTATGCATCGGGTTTTCAAGCCGTTTCTTGACTCTTTCGTGATAGTCTTCATCGACGATATCCTTGTTTATTCGCGGAGACAAGACGATCATGCTAATCACCTTAGGCAGTTCTGCAGACTCTCCATCAGCACCAGTTGTATGCAAAATTCTCAAAATGTGAGTTTTGGATAGAATCAGTCACCTTTTTGGGCCATGTTGTTTCCAAGGAATGGATCAGGTTGATCCCCAAAAGATAGCAACAGTGAAAATTTGGCCTAGGCCAACGACCCTGATGGAGATCCGCAGTTTCTTGGGTTTAGATGGATATTATTGGAGGTTTGTGGAAGGATTTTCTACTCTCGCCTCCCCATTGACTAAGCTGACACAGAAAGCGGTTAAGTTTCAGTGGTCCGATGCTTGTGAAAAGAGTTTTCAAGAGTTCAAATCAAGATTGACTTCGGCGCCAGTGTTGACCTTGCCGGAAAGTTTAGAAGGGTTTGTGGTATATTGTGATGCATCAAGGGTTGGTTTGGGGTGTGTATTGATGCAATGTGGTAAGGTAATAGTGTATGCTTCTAGGCAGCTCAAGAATCACGAGAAGAATTACCCGACGCATGATTTAGAGCTCGTGGCGGTTCTGTTTGCATTGAAAATATGGCGGCATTATCTTTATGGGGTCCATGTGGACGTGTTCATAGACCACAAGAGTCTTCAGTATTTATTCAAACAGAAGGAGTTGAACTTAAGGCAACGGAGGTGGTTAGAATTGCTCAAGGATTATGATATGAATATTTTGTACCATCCAGGGAAGGCGAATGTGGTAGTCGGCGCTCTTAGTCAGAAATCCATGAGTAGCTTGGTCCATTTGGAAGCAGGTCAGAGGCCTTTGGATCGGGAGGTTTATCAGTTGGCCAGATTGGGAGGTCTGTCTTACGGCCTCAAATGAAGGGAATGTCGTGGTGCGTAATGGAGCAGAGTCTTCGCTTGTAGAGGAAGTCAAGGGAAAGCAATTCAGGGATCCAACTTTGGCATAGTTGAGAGAAGCAATTCTGAATCACAAGACTTCAACATTTTCACTCGGCAATGATGACGGTGTTTTGCGGTGCCAAGGGAGGCTATGTGTTCCGGATGTGGATAATCTTCGGGAGAGAGTTATGGCGGAGGCTCACGATTCTAGGTATTCCGTACACCCAGGTTCTACGAAAATGTGTCGCGATCTCAAGGATATTTATTGGTGGAATGGTATGAAGAGGGGTGTGGCGGACTTTGTGGCTAGGTGTCTCAATTGTCAGCAAGTGAAGGCCGAGTATCAGAGGCCCGGTAAGCTGGCACAGCTTATGGAAATACCAACATGGAAATGCGAAATGATCAATATGGACTTTCTGGTGGGGTTACCCCGCACTCCGCATAGGTTCGACTCAATTTGGGTAATAGTGGATCGGCTCACGAAGTCAGCGCATTTCTTGCCAGTCAAGTCCACTGAAACTGTAGAGCAGTACACTCATTTGTATATCAAAGAAATAGTCAGATTCCATGGAACTCCAATATCCATTATCTCGGATCGAGGGGCCCAGTTCACAGCTAACTTTGGAAGAAATTTCAGCAAGGTTTGGGTACGCAGGTAAATCTTAGCACAACTTTCCACCCGCAGACAGACGGTCAGGCGGAGCGGACTATTCAGACGCTTGAAGATATGTTACGAGCTTGGGTATTAGATTTCAAGGGTAGCTAGGATGATCACTTTCCGCTTATAGAGTTTGCTTACAGTAACAGTTTCCATGCTAGTATTCTTGAAGGTGTCTCCCATGAAGGGAGTGATGCGGTTTGAGAAGAAAGGGAAATTGAGCCCAAGCTATGTCGAGCCATATATGATCACTCAAAGGATCGGACAGGTGGCGTATAGGATGGAATTGTACCCTGAGATATCATTAGTGCACCTGGTGTTTCATGTGTCCATGCTGAAGAAGGTAATTGGAGATCCATCTGCCATCGTTCCGGGTGAGACCATTGAAATTAATGAAGATTTGTCATATGAAGAGGTTTTGGTTTCTATTCTTGATAGGCAAGTTCGTAGGTTGAGAAACAAAGAGGTCGCTTTGGTTAAAGTATTATAGCGGAGTAAACAAGTCGAAGAAGCCACGTGGGAAGCGAAAAATGAAATAAAAGAGAAATATCCCCATTTGTTTGAATAATTCTAGTAGTGGTCTTGAGAACTGCCATCTCTAAGAAATTACACCTTTGTGTCAAATTTTGTGCAAGGACACCTCACTCCCCTAATTATCCTGCTATTGTATTTTCTCAACTTTGTGCCACCTTTGTAGATGTTATGAATAGTTGGATCATGTGCAAATCCTTGAAATAGCTTAATTATGTGCAACTCATTGTAATAGTTGAATTATGTGCAAATTTGTGGTGTTAAACGAACTATATGTAGCTTGTTGAAGTAATTGAATATATACAACTTGTTGAGATAACCGAATTATGTGTAAGTTGATAAAGTAACTAAAATTGTGTGGAATTGGTCAACAATGTGTTTCGGGGGCTCTCTGGCAGGTAGATAGGCCTAATTACACAGGAAACTCTGGCGAAAGTTTCAGAAAATATCGAAGTTAGTGAGAATTTGGGGTTGGCAAGTCATGTTTTCATAGCTTAGTGATTCCCGATCCTCATTCGAGGACGAATGATTCTAAGTGGGGGAGGATGTAAAGACTCGTAAAATTTCTTAGGGGTGTGTTCGGAATGTAGTTTGGAGGTTCGGTGTAGATTTAGGCTTGAATAGGCGAAAGTTAGTTTTTGGAAATTTTTGGTCGGCAGTGAAAAATAGGCTATCGGGGTCGGAATGGAATTCCAGAAGTTAGAGCACGTCTGTAATGTCATTTTGGATATGTGTGCAAAATTTCAGGTCAATCAGAGGTGTTTTAGATGGTTTCGGCATCGTTGGTGGAATTTAGAAATTTCAAAGTTCATAGGCTTGAATTCGATGTGATCTAGGTGTTTTTGCGTTGTTTTTGGTGTTTCGAAGGCTCGACTAAGTTTGTGTGATGTTATGGGATGTGTTGGTATGTTTTGGTTGAGGTCCCGAGGGTCTCAGGTGTGTTTCGGACCATTTCTAGTTGCTGGTTTTTGGCTTCAGGAGTGTACAGTGCGATAGCATTGATCTGGATGCGTTAGCATAGAGAAACTTTTGAAAAATCTAGTTGTGCTATGTGATCGCATAAGGCTTCCCGCGATCGCATAGCGTAAAGTTTCTACTGCACTGTCCCGACTTTGGAAAATTTATAACTCGGAGTCTATAAGGAATTTGAAGATGATCTAAAAAGGAAAGTTGTAGCCCTTGATGTCTAGTTTTCAGAAAGGTAACCCAATTATAATTTGGAGTTTTTTACAAAAGTCTATGACCATTATACTAGAGGCTATCCGGAAGAGTTGGAGAAGGCTGTTGGAAACATTTGTTCTATGCGATCGCATGGAAAAGGCCGCGACCGCATAGGGTTAAAGAAGGCTGGTAAATTTTGTTCATCGCAAACGCGAGGCGTAGGCCGCGCTCGCATAGAGTGATCTGGGAAGAAGTATTTAAACCCCTCCTTCGCGAATTTCAGTCCATTTTTCACCATTGTTGAGCGGGGTTGAAGCTTTTTGAGAGGGATTGAAGAGGGAATCAAAGGGAAACATTTAGAGGTAAGATTTTTGACTTCATAACTCGATTATATGTGATTAAGGACTAAATTAACAGTGTTTAATTGGGGAAAATCAGTAGAAAAAGGTGAAACTAGGGTTTGTGATTATGAGACCTTTTAGGGATGATTTGAGGGGTTAAACAAACTCCGATTTCAGAGTTCTTTATATGTACGAACTCGTGAGATGATGAGGATCGTTTGAGGTAAGTAATGTCTTTAAATCCTGTTCTGAGGGTATGAAACCCCGTACTTTACATCCTTTCACGATTTTGGAGTGATGCACACATTGGATGACGAGTGTGGGACGTGCATGAATTGGAAATTTGGAAAAATGTTCGTTTTTAGGCAACTATCGAGTTGCGAAACTGCTTTTAAAGCATATGTTTTATAGTATTACTATGTTTTGATATGTTTGGGTTGTAAGCCATGTTTGGGGCCTAGTGCCGATCTGTTTTAACCCCTTGGGGGCTATTTTAATGATATTCCTCACTTAGAAACTATAATTTTACACTCAGTCTTTCTTGTGAAATTGTTGACACTCCTATTTGATGATATTACTATTTCTTGAAAGGAAATACTATTTTTGGTCGAGAACCCCGTTTATTTATGGCCTGAGTGGCATGTTGAGAGTCTCTGGCTGAGTGAGGCCGAGGGCCAATATAGTGAGGATGTTATGATATGAGAGAGGCCGAGTGCCTAAGAGTGATTGATGCCATGATTTGGCTTGTTTATAGAGCTTGGATTGTAGGAGCCCCTTCGGAGTCTGTACACACCCCCAGTGAGCGCAGGTACCTACTGAGTGCGAGTGTCGAGTGCTGAGTGATGAGTGATTGGGAGGCATGAGTGACAGTGAGGTTGCCGGAGGGGCTGATGCTGAGTGACTGTTACTGAGTGATGGTGAGGTGCTGAGTGACTGATTATGAGTGATGAAATGGCCCGAGGGGCAGTTTATAATGATATTTTACTGAGTTTTGATTATTATTCATTTCATCTTTCAAACTGGTATTTTGGGAGTTTTTACAGAGAAACATTTGGAGAAATATACTTGTTTCAAAGGATTTTTATGGAAATTGGTTTTCGAACTTAAGTATACTTTATTGAGACTTGGTATTTTACTATTTTGTGGATTGGTGTATTTGTTGCTGTGTGTTTCTTATTCTTCAGACTGTAATTTATTTTCATTACTACTGAGTTGGCGTACTCATCATTACTCCCTGCACCTCTGTGTGCAGATCCAGGTACTGGTTCGGAGCAGTAGCCATCCGAGTTCATTATCGTCATCTTTTGGGATTTCGAGGTAGTTGTCCAGCGTCTGTAGCTTCTCCATTTCCCTTCCTTTATTAGTATTAGTATTTTATTCCTAGACATTATTTATGACATTAGCAGAGTTAGTTTTATTCTTAGATGCTCGGGATCGGTTGACTCCAGTCCTGGGGGATTAGTTTAGACTGCTGAATTATGTTATTAATGCTTACAGACTTAGAGGAATTTTTATACCTCATATGCTGGTATTTAATGATATTGAGTAAATTTATTAAAATAAATGTGTAGTTATGTGATGGTTGGATAGCCTAGTTCTACGATAGGCGCCATCACGACCTGTTACGATTTGGGGTCGTGACACTGAATCGACTTTAGGCTTTTGAACTTTAGCCTTCTTCGGCTTCGGAAACCCAGTCGGTGATTTCCTCTTCCTCTTCTTCTCAACAGGTTTTGGGGTATCTTATTCCCCGTGTGAAGGTTCCCTCATTAAAAAGGCCTCTCCTAGGCCTACACAAGCACAAAATATAAATACAAAAAGTGACGGTACATTCAAGGGATATCTTCTTTAAGGAGTTCAAGTATGGCAGAAATAAAACCTAACCATGGTTTTTAGCCTCCCATCGGGTCTTGGCCAGATCGCTCCACACACGCTTAGCATATGAGAAGGTCGAATCAAGCTGACGAACCCAGTCCTAGAGATTCTTGACCACGCCAAGATACCACTCGACAACTGCGTCATCAAATGGAGTTAGTTCGAAGGGAAGACAATCCAAAAGAAAGAGAAAATACTTCATTAACATGTTCGCTTACGATTCATATTCCATTCCTCGGGGAATGGCATTCTTTCAGCAGTGATCAGATCTGAGGTCTTAACTCGGGAAAAGAGGCCCATCCACCCTCTGTCCTTGTCCTCGTTGATGCTAGCAAAGAGGACCTTCGAAGCCCAACGTTGAATCTTAATCAGGCCGCCTCGATAAAGTCGAGGACTGTACATTCTAATAAGATGGTCGAGGGTGCATCCCCTCGACCATGTTTGAAAAGTACCTAATCATGTAAATGATGCGCTAGAATGACGGGTAGATTTGGCCGAGTGTCACCCGGTATTGTCTGCAGAAGTCGAGGATCACGGGGTCTATCAATGGCGAAGATGGTTCGACCGGACCCAGGGTAAAAGGATATGTGTATACACTAAGGAAACCGACTTTATATGTTATTATATCTTCCTCACGAGAAGGAATATCCATTTGTACCGCCTTCCCCCAACGGTAATCAACCTTCACCTTCTTAGTTTCGATTATCAGGCTAATGTATCGGGACATGGGTTCACATCGCCCCGGTTTCGAAGAAGGTTTGTCGACCTTGAAATCGGAGGACGTTTCACAAGGTCCGGGGATACACTCCTCAATATGAGGAGGCGCTATTGCTTTGCTCTTAAACGAGCGTGATAATGAAGAAGATTTATCGTCTTGGGAAACGGTTTTAGAGGTCTTAGCCATTTTTGCTGAAAGATTTCAGAATAAAAGGAAGAAACTAGTTGAGAGATGAACACAATAAAGAAGTAAGAAGAGTTGTTGAAGGTTTGAAGATATGGTGAAAAGTAAAAGTTTAAGGAGTGAAAGATTGGGGGTACTTATAGGGGTCAGTTATTCGTATTGGAGAAGGCAGAAGGACGGCCAACTGCTATAATCGATTCAATGCTCTTCTAAAGTCGTGCAAGCGTGACCTTTGAACGTCCCTTTTTGTCACATCAACCGCTGGCACCACGTGACAACGTTATGATGGAGACATCGAAGAGTCAGAGAATTCAAATCGTTTCTTATCATTTCACTGTAAGAAACGCGGGGACTATTTGTTTACGGCCAAAATCAGGGAAGTCCGATTTTGAGGCCTCTATGGCATTCCGAGCCCGATTTTGAGGGGCTTGAAGCACGGTCTGAAGTTTGACCTTGAAGTACACCCCTAGAGAGAATGTATCGAAGGATCACTACAGCCTGCCTCTAAGCAGTACAAAATTGATGATCGTCATGGAAAGACGGGAAATTCCCAAAGGCACGTGGCTAGAACTGACAAGGTCTGGAGGAAATAGTACAAATCCGTACTAAGCCGTTATACAATTGTACCAATAGTATTTCTTTGTCATAATTAGGCATGTACTAAGTTGGGATTCTACCCTCCTATATAAAGGGGACCCTTGTCATTTTGTAACACACATGAATATTCACCGTAATAGAACATTCTCTGCTTTTCTTGTCTAACTTGCTCAACAATTACTCTACAGTTTTATCGTTCATTTATTATACTCCATTTATTGTTCTTCTTTTATTATCCATTATTAACTACCAAAGGCTACCCTCGTGTTCTCCTATATTATTGATTCTTCATTTATTGTTCATTATTAATTGCTACAATCCGACCTCGAGGCCCCCGTTTCCAGTGAGCTCGAGGCCCCAGTCTTGTGACAACTTTGGTTTGCATATCTTACTTTCCTTACTTACACCTAGTATTTGTCATATAACAACTAGTATTCAAATAAATCATATATTTTTATAACTACAAAATCAAATATAATTGTTAATACCATTTTCAAGATAAACAGCCAACAAGAATATAACGAGATGAAGCACTACCAACACAACAAAATAAAAATTGTTAACTCATCATAGGTAAATCACGTATGACAAAAGAATTATCCGACAATAACAGAGGCATATAGTAGCATGTTAAAAGTTATAACAAACATAAAGAATTCACTTGCTTAATCGGGAAATGCAACACTGATTCTATATTTTATCAACAAGAATTCCACCCTTATTCCACGTTTCATAAAAAGAATGCCACTCTTATTCCACCATATGTGAACAATCAAGAATTCCACCCTTATTCCGCTATATGTGTATAATAAGAATCACAATGGCACGGCAAAATGTCGTGCCAACACCCATGCATAAGGACATGATAATTATAAAATGCAGATGAGTGCTCAACATATAAAGCATGACTACGGCTAAATCAATTTAGTAATAACTCAAAAATGACCATCTTGGCTAATTAGAAAATATTAATCAATAAATATGATCTCTAGCATGAAAGGATAAGATCGCGTAGTCATACAAAGAACTACACATGTATCATAATCATGTCATTTGTCACACATAGCACCTGCATATAAGCTTGTCATCTCGCATATACGTCGCTTCACATACATTATAATTAGTAAAATAATGTCCAAGCCTAAGGGTTATTCCCTCGTACAAGATTAGCCAAGATACCTACCTCAAACGTGCCAAATCAAACCTCCAAAATTACCTACCTCCGACGTAGTAGTGAAAATGCTCTCCAAAATCTCCTCCTTTTTAAAGTGTAGAGTTCAAAATATGAGAGAATGAGTAAAATCCCGCAATTATATCACTTATAGGTACCCAGCGATACACTTTGTTAATGCGGCCACTGCTTAGCGCTAGCTAAGCACAAAAATACACTGCCTCAAATTAACCCTTCGCGAACATGACCTCTAGCTCGCGAACGCGATGCACAAGCTCCACTGGTGTCACGACCCCAATTTTCCACCTTAGGATGTCGTGATAACACATAGACTCTAAGACTAGGTAATACTAACATACATTACGAAATAGCAGAAATAATAGTAGAACCTCAAATTAAACCATTAAACTGTCATAAGAAAACTCAACAATACAGCGTACAACAACTCCCAAAAATTTGGTGGAACCCAGTCATAAGCTCTACAAGAATGTACTAATTCTCGAATACAATACTGTTTTGGAACAAGACATAAACAATAATACAACTAAAAGCAAAAGTGACTTCGAGGCATGCGAATGTTGAACAAGTGTACCTTGAAGTCTCCGAAAAATGGCTAATTAATCACTGGCATCCAACACGGGCAGATGTACCTAGAACTGCACAAAAATGTGTAGAAGCATAGTATGAGTACACCACAACAGTACCCAGTAAGTATCAAGCCTAATCTGGGTAGAGTAGTGATGAGGTAAGGTCAAGACACCTACTAGGATAAGAAAGCCTAATAGAATATAGCATAAACTAATAATGGAAAGCGTGGAAGTAAACGACAACTAAGTAGTTCAATAATATAAGTTAACAACAAAAATTTAAGCAGTAAAGGAAACAAGTAGTGAACACATGATAAAACAACAAGTAGTCAAACATAGACAAATACAAGTGAGGCAATGAAGAAAATAACAAGAACTGTTCAACCAACAAGCCTCTTTTAGCATGGAATATATAAAACAATTGAGGTACCGTCTCAAAATCACATTTCATAATTCAATCATAATATTTCCTTATATCACCACTTGAGCCTTGCATTTATCTCACCGCGTAGCTTCAAGTGATTCCCTTACTAGAAACACGCGTAAAAATTTCCACCTTATCTCAGCGAATGCATATCAAACCATATCCTTATATCACCGCATGAGTATCAATATAACAACACAACATTCAACTCGCACCACATGTGCCCATATGCGACAATAATTGTCAAAATCAACAATACCGACGTTATCACAAGATATAGCCCATGGATCAATCACAATGTGTATAGGAATCTCAATAACAATAAAAGGAATGAGAAGTACTCAATGATTAACAATTTCAACCTCAATGTGATAATGACTTCCACAACTTTAACATCAATAAATCAACAAGAAGATATTCCACGAAATAACAACTTCAAGTAAGAGTAGTTTAACAATAAAGGAGCAATAAGAGAGGTAGTAAATTTGACTAAGCATATAAGAGCAATTACAACAATAAATGATGTAACAAATGCTAACAACATCAATTAGAGCACGTGAGATTAAACTTTTAACAATAAAAGATGTAACATGTTATATCAAGATCAAGTAGATGCATGGAAGAGTCCAAAAGTTTAAACAGTCAAAATACCACATATAACCCATGTACAAACTCGTCACCTTGTATAAACGACTTTCACATAGTACAATCAGCAGAAACTACCCAAATCCTAAGGGGTAGTTCTCCCACATAAACTTAGGCAATACGCTTACCTCAACTAGGAAAAATCAACCCTCGACTTAAGATTTTCCCCTAAATTTTGCCTCCACATGCCTCAAATCTAACAAAAAGTAACTTAATATCATCAAACAATGCAAGAAAAAATAATTACAAAAGATAAAGCTTTGATGTTTAAACAATTCCCAAAACATCGACAAAAGTCAAACCCAGACCCACCCAGTCAAAACCCGGGTCGAAGGGTAGATTCTTACTACCTACCCCCCCACGAGTTCATATATGTGTTTTTGTTTTCAAATCCGAGTCCAAATCGACTCTCCAAACTCAAATCTTCATTTTTCAAAGCTTTGACAAAACTCCTCAATTTTCCTCTTTGATTCTCATAAATTTGATGTTAAATCTAAGATATAATTATGAAATATAGTTGAAAATTGATTAGAATCACTTACCCAATGTTTGTATATGAAAATCCCCTCTTCAAATTGCCTCATACCAAGCCTAGGGTTCTAAAATATGATAAAATAATATGAAATCCTGACTTTCAAACCTTTTGTTCAGTTGCAGATCTCGCAATTGTAACATTGGGTTCGCAATTACGAACCCTCAAAATGGCGAAGAAAATCTCACAACTGCTACTACTGACAACCAAGGAGATGTCGCAATTGCGACACAGACTTCACAATTGCAAAGTTTGTTCTCCTTGCAAATGCAAGAAAAACATCGCAAATGTGAATTGCCCTACCCAAACCCATACTCGCAACTGCGAACAACGTATCACAATTGCAACACCTGAGCCTCCCCTCCCCTGCCATGATCACAATTGCGGGACCGGTGCTCACAATTATGACATTCGAGCACCAACATACCTAGAAAATCCTATTTAAGTCCAAATCATTTCGAATCACGTCCGAAACTCATCCAAGTCCCTGTGGCTCCAAAACAAACATTCACACAAGTCTAAAAATATCGTACGAACTCTCTTGAGTGATCAAAACACAATAATAACATCTAGAACCACGAACCGAGCATCAAAACGCAAGAATTTCAAAGAAATGTTCAAGAATCTTTAGAATTTCAACCAAGCATCCGAATCCTATCAAATCAACTCCAAATGATACCAAATTTTGCAGACAAGTTCTAAATAGCATAATGGACCCATTCTATGTCCGTAATCCAAATCCCGAACCCAATAAACAAATCGCCAAATATTCGACAAAACAACACAAATCAAGCTACGGATCTCCAAATTCGATTCCAGGCACACACCCAAGTCCAAAATGGTGATATGAACCTATCGAAACCATCAAAACACCGTTCCGGTGTTATTTCACAAAAGTCAAAAATTTGTCAACATAACCAACTTAGGCTTATAATCCAAGAATCAAAGGGTCCCAATAAATCCAAAACCTTGAATGAAATTAACCAACTCCAAAGTCATAAAACCACAAATACACATGTGTGAAATATCAAAAGTTGAAACGGGGCTAAAATACACAAAATGACCTGTCGGGTCATTACAAGTGGTCTACGCAAACATGGGCCCACTCATGTGAATGCCAAGTCCAAGCCCTAGCCAATCCCACAGTTGCCTCATCTCTACGGTTTCGCGACCCCTTGTCATGAACACCAAGAACACTAGACACAACCCATCGTGAATGCAACAACCCAGTTGCGAACGAGAAGTACAAAACCTACCCAACACCAAAATTCCCTCCATGATCGTGATCCATCCTCTATGATCGCGAAGTAGCGCCTCACACCAGCCAAATCTGCAATTTCCAACAATGTTGTGGATGGTCCGAAACTCACTTGAGCCACCCGGTACCCTTTATGATAACACTAACAAGTCCATAAACACTACGCGGACCTATCCAAATCCTCCCAACACATACGATAACATCACAACAACCAATCAAAAGCCAAATGCAAATTGAACTTCTCTTAAGTTCAAGAACCTTCAAACTTCAAACCAAGCGTCCTCAAATTTGGATTGCCACATAGCTACTGTTTAATATTTACTGTTTTTGTGGTGTAATTAGTGGTGTCGAGCTTGTACTGTGGTTGAAATTTTATGACTGATACAATGCTCGTGCTAGGTGCCAGAAGTCTTACCGTTGAAATTCCTATTTCAAATTAGTAAAATGTACCCTCTGTTCATATAATCTTGTGTTAAGTTGAAGAATTATGTTGTTTCTTTTATGATATGTGTACTTGAATTACATTGCATAAACTGATAGGTTTATTTTTTGTAATCTAAGAGGTGATGATGATAGTTTCAAAGTAGGCTGATACTAATATTCAGTAAAACAGTATTGTCCACAAAACTCCCCTTCTTGCCATTATTACAATTTCTGATGAGTTTGTCCACGTCTAATAAAGAAAGATAATACTAACAAGCTAGTTCAATTTTGAACTCCATTTTCTGTAACTAAAACCACTCCTTATCTTCTGCAAAGAGTAACTAAAAAGGCTATTTACACGTTCTCTGACTATCTTTAGTTTAAATAATTGAATGAGCTACTATTTAAGTAATTCTTTTTATATTTCGGGACTTACTCAAACTTTTTTTCACCTAAGTGTGTAATTTAGCATTTAATGGTGTTGAGCCCTATTTATCAATACATCATATCAAACATTGACATACGCTGAATTTGATGTAGATATTTACCAATACAACATGTAAATTGATATGCCATAAGTGAGTGTTGTAGCTATAGTCGGCCACATTGTATTACTAAATTAATAAAAAAAGTTATTAAAAAAAGAAGTAAACATAATATTACAAATTAAAAAAAAATACAAGAGAGCCTAAACGGGGCAGGGCGGGGCAAAATTTGAAAAAAATGCTAAATAGGGCAAGGCAGGTCTAGTCAAAATATTAGCAGGCCAAGGCTTTAATGCATGCATTCGCATGGTTAAAAAAAATTATCCTTAAAATCCCTTAAAGCTAGAGAATGTGGAGGGCATTTTTGTAAGCAACTATTTTTTAAAAAAATCATGCAATGCATTATAATTTTTACCATACCAAATAGTAGATAAGAAATAATATTTGCATAACTAATGTCTGCATTACTAACTCATGCATTACTAATTCCTGCATTACTAATACACATTTTTTTACAAGGTAACATGGTGTATGTATTAAATAAAACAGTACATGGGTTGCACTGAAACCACATATACAAGTGAGCAAGAAGAGTAAATCAGTCTACATGTCTAACAAGAACCTAATGTGTCTAAGATAGATACAGTATCCTCTGGGTAGATCTGGTTGTACCAAAAACAAAAAGCTTAATACAGTTAAGTTTTATCTCTTGCAATGTGTTATTTTTCTCAAAACATCTAGAGTTCATTTCTTTTCAAATTGTCCACCAAATACAAGCAGAGATCATTCTCCATCTGTTTCTGTTATCTGCTCCAGCTCCAACTGCTTCCCAACTAAAGAGAGCTTCAGTAATATTTCTAGGTATTGTCTAAGCTATGCCTCTGAGATTAACGAAGATCTACCATAACTGATCAGTTATCCTATAGGGCAAAAATAGGTGACCAACTGTTTACACTTCATTTTCACAAAGAAAACATCTTGAGCATAGAGTCCACTTCCTCTTGTTTAAGTTTTCATGTGTTAGTACAACTTCCTTTGCCAGTAGCCATGAGAAACATGCAACCCTATATGGTATCTTGGTCTTCCAAATATGTTTCCAGGGCCAGTTGGTGACTTGAGGTATTGGTTAGTTTATCGTTTTGTAGGTTGCATTGACACTGTACTTTCCACTGCTATGTCCTTGTCATCTCAATGTGTCATCTCCATTTTGAATTCCAATGAAGTTGTCCAGTAGTTTGTCGAACTCAATCATTCTATTTATCTCCCAATCATTCAAGTCTCTTATGAGTATTAGTTTCCAACCTTGAGGTGACCACATTTCAGCTATAGATCTCTGTTGATGATGAGCTAGAGCATATATGTCTGAGCATAAATCCTTTAGAGCTCCATTCCCCAGCCAATTGTCATTCTAGAATGATGTCTTGCTACCATTTAGCACTTTAATAGAGACTTGGTTTTTCAAAGCTTGCCATAATACCCTTATGGACCTCCAAAGACTTACTCCATAGGCTGTGCTAACTGGTTTAGTCATTCAGTTGTCTTCTATTTCATATTTGGCTTTGATTACCTTGCTCCATAAACTTTGAAGGTCTTGAGAGTACCTCCATAGCCATTTTAGTTTAAGGCCTTTACTATGATTCTTCAAGTTTCTAATTCCCAACCCACCTTGGCATCCCCTCGGAGGTTATCTTTTCGAAGGAATCAAGTTATGCCTAAGAGGGCCTCGATAGGAGAATATTGTATTGGGCTAAACGGTCAAATAAACCGTGTCCATTTAGAATAATCGAGCTTCCGAAGGAAAAAACATGTACACATATATCAAGTAATCAAAGAAGCCTCTTTGCTCATCAAAACACTTTGTGCCTCAAAGAAGTTTACTACTTTCACGAAAAACGGCTCACGGGCCAAAAACTCTCGGACACTCGGGGGCTGTCATCAACAGTCAACTCATCGAGCCATCAAAACTCAAATTCGTAAGAACTCAATGAGGCAACTTCGTGTTCGTAAGCCCTTAGTGAGGCAACATCGAATTTGTAAGACCTCAACGAGGCATGGCCAAATTTATAAGACCTTAAAAAGGCATAAGCCTGATATTAAGGCCAAAGATATATATTCGAACTTGTAAGACCCCTAAAAGGCATACCCTCGATATAGATGCCGAGGTTATCTCACCCGGGGACTAAAGGCTACGGCCGAACATAAAGACTACGGTCACATTAAAAGGCTACAGCCGGATTAACGCGGCTCGGAGACGTCCGACTGCCGCCATAAAACTAAAGGCCTTCAAATACTTTGAAAATACTTTGAAAAGCACCGGTTAATCAGGCTACCCTCAGCATAAGCAAAGAATCTTCGATAATATTAGCTCCGAACAATGAAAAGGCTTCGAAACAATCAGCCTTCAATGAAAAGGCTTCGAAACATCAGCCTTCGAGAAAACCCCACGAGGTGCTCGACTATCGTCACATATCGACTCATAATCAAGGTTCTTTGTTGAGCCATCGAAGAGTCGGATGAATAAAACATGCCAAGGAATAATCAGAACTTCAAAAGTCTTTAGCCATAATGGGGAAAACTATAGCCATATTAGAGGTCGAATCGACCCAATCTAAAAAGAGCCTAAAGGCCAATGCGTAAGAGCCTAAGGGCCAGCCTAAAAAGATTAAGGGCCGATCTAAAGAGCCTAAGGGCTAAGTTGAAAGTAGCCTATGGGCCAATGTGTTAGAAACCTAAGGGTCGATAAGCCCGAGTCAAAACTTGATTCGAGGATCGAGCCCTAAACGGTTGACTATTATCTATTATCAATTGTTCATCAAGCACAAAAACCTAAGGTTTTTTTACTTTAAGTCCAACATATCGGACTGATTATCGACAAACATCAAAATTCAAAACAGAAACAAAGACACAAACAAGTTGGAAATTTGTACAGAGGTAAAACCAAAAGTTTTTTTTTATATATAATGATGGTACAAAGATACATTTACAACACTCCCACAAGGATCCCTTTACAAAGATCAAGAAAGAAAGACCTAGTCTATCCTCGTGGACTTAGTCTTTCCCCCCTCAGGGACTATGTCTTTATCATCTCCCTGGGGACCAGCTCCCTCGCCGGCCTCTTCCTCATTATCTTCAGCATCAGAAACGAGCAACTTGGTGTCGAACTCATCCGCCTTAGCCTGCTCTATCTCCTCCGAGAGATCAAAGCCCTAAGCATGAATCACCTCGAGGGTTTCCCTCCGAGATCTGCATCGGGAATACTTATTGCTTCTTCTTTCTTGATCGGAAGCCCCCCTCAACTCCGCCGGATAACGTCTTTTAGATAGATGACCACCTTCTTATCGGGCTTTACTCGGACCTCTTCGGTTTTAGTTCAAGCTTCCAGAACTTTAGCTTTCATCTTCAGGAAATCGGTCTCGAGCTAAGCTATCCTGCTCGCCTGAATCGAGTTGCTCTCTCGAGCATTACAGAGTTGTATCCCGAGGCAGAGACTTTAGCCAAAGCGTTTTTTATGGCCGCAACAAGAACACCCACCTATGCCTTCAATTCGTTGCACTCATAATTGACTTGGTTAACTTCGCCCCGAAGGCGTTCCAGCATCTCGATCTGTCGCTGCAGTTGAGACATCAAAATATTAGCCCCCAAAGATGGGAGAGGAAGCCCAAATTCCTTCAAAACAAAAATTACCTATTTCTCAAGGTTTTCCTCGTAATCATGACATCGGTTCAACTCCGATTGAAGGTGTATAGGCTCTCTTGCCTTCTTATCACAAAGAAGCCTGATAGATCTCTCCCTGTTCAAGGACTTACGCAACTTGGCCTCAAAGCGGAGCAACTCAACCTTAAGTTTGTCGAAGGCCTACGAAAAAGAAGGCCCAGTTAGAAAAGAGAAGAAAGTATGAAGGTAAAAAGGTTATAATACCATCTAAAAAACTCACCACAGAACAGAGCCGTTGAGCCTCCTTAAAGGTCGAGTTTGCATCTACTGGTTCGGCCTCAGCGACCCCGGTAAAGCAACCTTGGAAGGGGTCGTTTCCACTCGGAACTCCACCTAATTTGGGCGACCTCTGGCTCCAAGCATCCCTCATGGCATCCTCGGAGGAAGATGGGAATAATAGTGAAGGACTTGCTGTCTTAGCCTAAGGAAAACCGTCCGAGGTCCCATTCAGAGTACTTTCCGACGTCTCACAACCAACCGCCAAATCAGGGCCTTCACCCATATTCTCTTTTGGAGCCTATCCCTCGAGGCTAGGGGCCTCGAGTCTAGCGGGCTTAACGGCCTCGGGAGGCCTCCTGGTCCGAGCCATCAACGTAGGACCATCCTCTTCGACAATGTCATCATCCGTAGATCGGCCAACGAATATAAGATTTTCGTCTACGGCTGCATCCTCCTTGCGCCTGGGGGGGGGGGTTTCTACTTCGCTGTGAATATGCTCGTCCCTCGAGGATCCTTTCCTTTTATTGCCTTTCTTTGGCTATGAAGCCGAAGGTTCTTCCTCCTCCCCGAGAGGGGACGACCTCATCTTAGAGAACTCACCGATGCCTGCAACAGAGAAATTGATGAACATAAAGAAAATTATTCCTTAAAGAGAGGAACTGCATAGCACATACCGTGGTGTTTCCCCTCCCATTTCCCCTTCGACAAATCCCGCCACTTGCGTTTGTCGTAAATCGAAGAAGCTGCCAGTTTGCGAACCCAACCCTTGATATCGAGGATCGCATCTGGCCTCCACGGGACAGCTGTGGGAGAGGAAAAAGAGCATTCATATGTAGTCTGGCAAAATCGAAGAACGAAAGTGTTAAAGAACAACGTATTACTTTCATTTGAAATTCCATTCCTCAGGGAATGGCAAGAACTCCGTGGGGATGATGTCAGCGGTCCTCACTCAAATAAACCGACTCATCCATCCTTGATCCCCGTCCTCGTCGTCACTGGAGAAGAGGTACTTGGTGGATCGGCGTCGTAACGTAATCAGACCATGGAAATGCAAAGGCCGATACAACCAAATAAGGTGACCGAGAGTGAATTCAAGCTCGGCCTTTTCAGCAAAAAATCTCATCATCAACACAATCCGCCAGAAAGACGGATGGGTTTGAGCCAAAGTAACTCTATACCTCTGGTAGAACCCGAGCACGAGTCGGTCGAGGGGACCCAACGTAAAGGGATACGTATACACGTTCATAAACCCCTCTACATGGGACGTAATATCCTCTTCCCGAGAGGGTATCTGCAGTACCACTTTTTCTCCCTCTCCACAGTCTCTCCTCACAGCCTCGAGAAGTCTTTCCTCGATTGACCGAATGTGCCTTTTGCATGTTCCGGACGACCAGGGACATTGGGGGGTCTCTCTAGCATAAAGTCTTTCTTCAACATGAAGCAGTCCAGAATTAGTTCGCTAAGCGCCGGCGGTGTACCACCGGCCGGGCGCGATTAAGAAGTGGGGCTCCCCTCTTTTTTATGAACGGATTTGGGTATGGTAGCCATGATCTCTTTAAAACAATAAAGGAGAGATGAAAACTCCGACGAAAGATTTAAACTGACACGACAGAAGAACTGGTGGAAGAGAGGAACTCTAGGGGGAAGATGGTTGCACAAAGCAATAAATCTCCTAATGGAAGAGAAAACAAGTATATATGTAAGAAGAGCGGCGACTATTCATTACTTTTGATAGCCAATCAGATCTGACGAAGCAATTATGACTTTTTGGGGGAAATGTACCGACGGGCCACTACGGTCGCTTCGTGGTCACATCATAAGAATGATGCCATCATACCACATCTCGAAAGGTCGAAAAGTTAAATCGATTTCTTACCAATCCGACCTAAGAAAGGTAAGCGATTGAAATCGAAGCAACCCGGATTTAAGGGTCTCTGTTGCGCCAAGCCCGAGCTCGAGGGATTTGAAGTAAAGATCAAATTCGACATGCGAATAAGCACTTAAAGGCGGAACATAGAAGGCATTAATGCAAAGTAAGAGTGAAATAGGAAGATTCTTTGTATTCCAAAAGGCATATTTATATGAATATGTTTACAAAGCTCTCACATAGAGCCCTTATCCCAAAAGGAAGAAGAAATAAAAAGAGCGAAAAAGGGCATAGTCTTCATCTTCACTGCTCTTCGATCCGCTGGCAAAGCCCTCGTCCGAAGTAGTCAGTGCTGCCGACTCTTCCTCTAAGGCCCTCGCTTCCTCGATCTCGGTAGAGAGATCGAAGCCCTTGTCCTGCATTTCCTCGAAAGCTTGCCTTCAAACTTCTAATCAAGCATGACCAAGGGCACGAGTCAACTTGAGATCGGCCTCCTCAGATAACTTCTTGGCTCAAGTATTTTCCACAGCGGCATCTTCCCGATACGAGGATATGAGTGCGTCGGCTTCAGAATTGGCTGTGGATAGCGCGGAGGCCGATTCGGCATAAAGCACTTTATATCTATGGCCCTCCTCTTGCGCAACCTGAAGAAAATGTCGGGCCGAGGTCAGCTTCTCTCTAAGAGTGTCCTTCTCCGAAGACATGTTGTCCATGCTCTGCTTCAGGTCGAGGATCTCGACATTGTTGGCCACAATCTCTTCCCGAAGTTGCCCCGTTAGGTCATCTTTCTATTTGATATGCAAAATCAAGTCAAATTGTTGAGAGCTGAGTTATGAAAACGGAAAACAAACCATCGAAGGCTAAGTTACCTGTTCGACGAAGTTGGCCCGCTCTTGGAACGCTTTCTCCGAGCTTACTCGAAGGTTGTTGAGTTCCTCTTCCCTTTGGGCATACAGAGTCTTGAGCTCATTCGACTCCGACTTGAGTTTCCCGAGCTCCTCCCCACAAAGAGTCAGCTCAGCTCGTAACTTGGAGAAGGCCCGGTCATAGAGCATCACGACTTGAAACACGACGGAAAGAAGATAGAAAAACAAGAATCAAAATCCAAAGCACAAATGCTACATCAAAAAATTACCTGCTTCTTGAGCTTCTCATCCTCCTCGAGAGTAAGTGCAGCATCGAGATCAGCCTCCTCCTCAACACCAGCAAAATAATCTCCAAATATATCATTCTCCTTGGGATGCCCCCACGTTGGGAGTTCCCATGTTTTTGGCATCCCGTATTTGCCCTGAAGAAAACGACGGACCTGGTGGAATATCACCTATGTCATCAACCTCGATCGGGGCATTCTCTCGCCTTCGAGTAATTTCGAAGATGGGTCCCCCAACTTCGCCGACCAAGTGCTCATCGACACAAGCTTTACCTCGG
The DNA here is from genome assembly GCA_005239495.1 of Nicotiana undulata. NCBI lineage: Eukaryota > Viridiplantae > Streptophyta > Magnoliopsida > Solanales > Solanaceae > Nicotiana > Nicotiana undulata. Next base: position 35,487 of record ML257626.1, read on the forward strand.
TCAATGATCGGCCCGGGGACTTCATTTGAATCTTCCTCAAGAGTCTCCTCAACTCGAGGCGGGATTGTATCAGCAACCTCTGGCTTAGCGGTCCTCAGCTCAACACCTTTGAAGCATCGATGTTTCGTTTTCCCCTAAGTATCAGCGGGCAATTGTCAACATCTTCGTCTTCAGCACGAAGGCTCTCAGCGGCTTCCGGGGTTAAGGCCGTTCCCTCGGCTTTAGGTTTACGAGCAGTGGCTCTCTTTGGTTTCGGAGATCCTGCCGGCGTCTCCTTCCTTCTCTTTTTATCTTTGGCGGGTTTTTGGGTCTCCACTTTGCCGGGTGGAGGCGACCTCATCAAAGCAGTTTCTCCAAGGTCTGTGTAAGCTAAAAAAATCAAGTATACCACCAAGGAAGCTTTTGCGAGGGGATTTGAAAGCAGCAATGGTAAAAGCTTACCATGGTTATTGGCTTCCCATCGAGTTTTGGCCAAGTCACGACAAACGCTCTTCGCATATGGGAAAATTGAATCCAATAGTCGTACCCAACCGGGGAGGTCTTTGACAACACCAGGGTACCATTCAACGGCTGCGCCGTCAGAAAAGAACAATTTTAGAAGGGAAAGAAAAACATTCAATTAATGGAGCATAATTCGATAAATCGACACTTACGACTCATATTCCACTCCTCGGGGAATGACATCTTCTTAGCGGGGATCAGGTCTGAGGTCCTGACTCGGACAAAGCGGCTCATCCACCCTCTATCTTTGCCCTCATCAATGTTGGCAAAAAAGATCTTCGAGGCTCGACATTGTAACTTAATTAGGCCGACTCGATAAAGATGAGGGATATACAGTCTAATCAGGTGGTCGAGGGTGAAAGCATCCCCTCGACCATGTTCGAGAAATAACTGATCATGTAGACGATTCGCCAGAAAGAAGGATAAATCTGGCCAAGTGTCACTCGATATTGTCGGCAAAAATAGAGGATCACTGGATCTATTGGCGGCGAAGAAGGATCCACGGGACCGAAAGTGAAGGGATATGTGTATACGCTGAGAAAGCCAGCTTTGTAGGTAGTTATATCTTCTTCAGATGAAGGGATTTCCACTTACACTGCCTCTCCCCAACGACAATCGACCTTGACCTTTTCAATATCGGTCACAAGATTGATATATCGTGTATGGACTCGCATCGGCCTGCTACCGAAGAAGGTTTATCAAACTTAAAATCAGATGATGTTTCACAGGGCCCTGTGATGCACTTCTCGACACGAGAAAGTACTACCTTTTTGCTCTTAGACGAGCGTGATGAAGAAGGGGATTCCTCTTTTTGAGGGACCGTTTTAGAAGTTTTGGCCATGATTATAACAAAGTTTCAAAGTGAGAAGAGAAAACTGACAAAGAGGTGAACACAGAAAGAATATGGAAGCAGGAAACTGTTAACGAAGATTTGAAGATTTGAAGATGATGTAAAAGTATAAAAGATAGGGAATTGGAGTATTTATAGGAATCATCTGAGTGTATTGGAGGAGTTGAAAGGGCGGCCGATAGCGGTTCGTAGGCTTTTCGAAAATCGTGTTGACAAGACCACTATGAAACCTTTCTGTCACATCAGTTGTTGACCTCACGTGGCTGACGTCACGACAGAGATATCAAAGAACCAAGAATTCAAAATCATTTCTTATCATTTAAACGCGGGGACTATCTGTATACAGCCAAAATTGAGGAAGTCCGATTTTAGGGCCTCTATGGCATTCCAAGCCCGGTTTCGAGGGGCTCGAAGCATAGTCTGAGGCTCGGCCCCGAAGTACTCCCCTCGAGAGGGTATATCGAAGACTCATCACAGCATACCTCGAGGCAGTATGAAAATCGATGACTGTCATGGAAATGCGAGAAATTCCCAAGGACACGTGGTTAGAACTGACAAAGTCTGCAAGAATAGTACAAATCCGTACTGAGCCATTATACAGCGGTACCAATAACATTTCTTTGTCATAATTAGACATGTACTATGTTGGGATTCCCCCCTCCTATATAAAGGAGACCCTGTCATTTTGTAACACACATGAATATGCACTGCAATAGAACTTTCTCTGCTTTTCTTGCTTAAACACGCTCAACAATTACTCTATAGATTTATTGCTTTCCATTTATTGTCTTCATTTATTGTTCTTCATTTATTACCTATTATTAACCGCCAAAGGCTATCCTCGAGGCCTCTGATATCACTGTTTCTTCATTTATTGTTCATTATTGACTGCTACAATCAGACCTAGAGGCCCCCCAGTCCCAGTGAGCTCGAGGCCCTAGTCTTGTGACAACTTTGGTTTGCATATCTTACTTTCCTTACTCACAATTAGTATTTTTCTTACCTAACAACTAGTATTAAAATAAATCACGTATTTTTAGAATCACAAATCAAATATAATAGTTAATACCATTGTCAAGGTAAACACAATGCAGGTTTCAAATCCTTTTACATCACTAGATGGACCTCCAACACACATATATGGTATGATTTTTGGAAAGAAGTCATCACATGATGAGAAGGTCAACAATGAGTAAAAAGACTATTCAATGGATCTGCAGTATTCTCAAAGAGGCCTCGAATGATCAAAGGAATTTGGTTAGAAGGCGGAAAACAAAGTAGCAGCTAACAGAATATTTCTGCACCAAAAAATTCAATAATTATGGAAGATACATGAGTGTTCTCACTGTTGGGAAATGATAGATCAGTTATTATAATCCCTGAGCTAACATTGGATGCGGGGTGGAAAAATATAGCTTTAAAGATAGAAAGCTTCATTAACTGATCCAGTCAATTGAGCAATGCATAACCTTCCAGAACCTTTAAAGAAGACTATCCTTTTGCCAAAATAGTACGAGAAAGTAAATGGCAATCTAATACCCTTTGAGAACCTGCTATCACTGCTAACAAAGGAGATATCACTATCACGGAGTCCACTGGAATGAAGGATATTGGTTTGCTCAAATGATGCATTAAAGGGTATTTTAGGGAAGAAGTTGCAGAGAGACCATCCTTGTCAGACATCAGGAGATGGACCTCTGCTACCTGGAAAGATGCTTTTGGGGTGAACATGTATGAGATGGCCGGAAACATGTTTTTATTTGAATTTCCAAATAGGAATATGGCAGAACAGATTCTTCAAAAAGAATGGAGATGGAAGAACTTTAAGATGAATCTCGATTGGTGGAACCCTTTTCAAGGTTGCATCTCTAATTCCCATTCTGTGGAAACCACTTGGATTAGAGCCTTGGGGATCCTATTACATCTATGGTCGCAGGAGATATTTAGTGAAGTTGGAAACTTATGCGGTGGATGGATTTTTACAGAGGAAGAGACAAGCTTAAAGAACCACCTCAAGTGGGATAGGATCCAGATAGCAGGAGATGATCAGTGCTTCCCTAGCGAGGTTGTTATTGAGAAAGATGGCATCAAGTTTTTTATTCCAGTTTGGGTGGAGAGGAAGACTCAGTTTGAACTAAGATCCTCGGAGCTGAAGGAAATTGCCAAAGAATCCAAAGGTCCAAAGATGTCAAAGGACCGCTGGACAAAAACATCCTACATGAAAGAGATGGGTCTACTCAACCCTGTAGTTTCATGTGATACAGGCAAAGAGCACATGGGATTCTCAAGTGAATAGCCAACTATCGCAATTTTACAAAATAAGGGGGAGGCACGTGCAAAAGAGCGAAGATTTAAACACATGTTTGGGCCACTCTACTGGGCCCAATGCTCCAGATTCTGTAAACACCACTCATGCGCCAAATTTTGTAGCCCAAGTCATTATTAATGACTTATACAAGAAATCCAATAAAGAAGGAATGCTCGATCCTTTCTTTATAGACTTAAAAGCCACTTATGAACCGAAACAACACAGATACACAATGAATCACTCTGATTCATTAACATTAGAGTCAAAGGAGGAAGAAACGGGAAATATAGATACCTCAGAACCTAGGAAGCAGCCAATTGAAACTGATGGAGAAAAACAAGACATGCAAGTAGTGAAAAACATAAGCTCCATGGCAATAATCAAAATCAGGGAATATTCTGGTAGGGATTATAGTGCAATTGAGAAGAAGCATGCCATGACCACTCACCATGAAGGTCCAAGTATTGATGAATGGGTAGTAGAGGATGCTGAACCCTTACAACAACGGAATCTTCTTCCTGAAAAGGAGATGGATGCAACACTTTGGGTTCATCAAAATTTGATAAAATTGGGGAAAATGTTTGGGGTTGATTTCCAAGGCCATGAAGAAGAAGCTCTTGAACTTATTATGCAGATTGATAGTAGCAGAAAGGCAAGGAAGATGGAAACATAGTTAATATAAAGAAGAGCACGTTCAAGGGGTCACAAGAACTAAAAGGGTTGGCCTCTTTTGATCGTAAATTCAAAAGCAACGGAAATAGGAGCAGGGGAAGGGCTTTAATCTTAATTGATCAATGTAGCTCAAATTAGTCACATGGAATGTGATAGGATTAAATAAAATAGATAAAATGAGGTTGGTGAATAATTCTATCATCGATTTGGGAAACAGACATTATATGTTTGCAAAAAACAAAGCTTGAAGGGGATGTAGAAGATATTGTTAATTATATTTGGGGAGGAAGATGGGAAAACTATGCTTGTCTAGAAGCCAGTGGCACTAGAGGTGGAATCATGATGATATGGGATAGAAGGGTATGTAATAGGGAGATTCTTCAGATTGGGTTATACACTTTGACTTGCAAATTTGAAGTCATGTTACAGAACTTTGAATGTCATATTACATGGGTGTATGCCCCTAATTGTGACATCGAAAGAAAAGAGGTTTGGGGGGAAATTAGTGTTGTGAGGGGTCTTATGGAGGGTCCATGGGCAATTGTCGGGATTTCAACATTGTTAGATTCCCTACCGAGAAAAGAAACTGTTGGAGAAGGTCCACAACTATGGTGGAATTCTCAGACTTCATAGAGGACATGAATCTTGTTGATCTTCAGTTAGAAGGAGGCACTTATACTTGGTACAAAGGGGACATTCACACCACTGCATCAAGAATTGACAGAATCTTGATCTCTAAAGAGTGGGATGACTGTTTTAGCAACATCAAACAACTCGTTCTTCAGAGAGTGACATATGATCATGTTCCTATTTTTTTACAATGTGGAAACTGGACCAACCAAAGTCATATTTCAAATTTGACAATTGGTTGTCGAACTCTGATGGCTTTGTCGATAGAAGCAGGAGTTGGTGGACATCATTTGACTTTGCAGGAAAACCTGATTATATTCTAGCGTGTAAATTGAAGGCCTTGAAAGGCAAACTAAGGGAATGGAGCAAAAGCAGCTAAGGCAACTTGAAGGCTCAAAATCAGACCTTCTTAATCAACTGGCTGAACTGGACAGAGTATTAGAAGTCAGAAGCCTAACTGAGGGGGAAATGGTGGAGACGACATCACTACTGTTGAAATACGAAGAACTTCTAAATAATGAAGAAGTGGCATGGAGGCAAATGTCCGGGGACATTTTGCTCAAAGAAGGAGATAGGAATACAAAGTTCTTTCATAAGACTGCCAATGCTCACAAAAGATGCAACAACATTGACCACTTAATGATCCAAGATGAATCAATCACAGATCCACAAAGAATAAAAAATGAGATTGTAAGTTTCTACAAAAAAAACTCTACACCGAGACTGAAGAATGGAGACATACAACCAATTTTAGGAGTTGTCCAACAATAATTGAGCAAGATAAAAATTCACTACAAAGCAGATTCGATGAACAAGAACTTTTTGGGTGTTTGAAATTGTGTTCTTTGGACAAGGCACCAGGACCTGATGGCTTTACAATGGGATTCTTTATTAAATGTTGGGAGGTGCTTAAACAGGACATCATGGGGGTGTTTCACAATTTTCACTTCCATGGTTTATTTGAAAAGAGTTTCAATGCAACCTACATTGCCTTGATCCCCAAGAAGAATGGTGCAAAGGAATTGAGAGACTTCAAGCCTATAAGCCTAATAGGGAGTATTTACAAGATTATTGCAAAAGTCCTGACTGAGAAGCTGAAAAAGGTGATGGGAAATTTGATAAATTCTCAACAAATGGCATTCATAGAAGAAAGGCAAATAATTGATACCATACTAATAGCCAATGAAGCAATAGACACAGTATGAAAGATCTTTGAAATTCTTGATAGTCTGGAAAGGGAACGCGAATCTAGCCACCACTTTCTTTATTTAAAGAAAAAGAAAGAGGGTGCGGGTCAAATCCGCATCGTTGCGCCCTTTACTTACTTCAAGGGATGGTGCGTCCGATACATGATTGGTTAATGACGATTCTCAACAGCATCTGTAAGATCTCGAGGCTTACTAGACAGAATTCAATCAAAAATGAAAACTTTGGATATTTTTCTTGAAAGGAGATGAACTACCTATAGATATGTATGTAAGTGCACGATAGGAATTAAACAAAAGAAGCTTGATATCCTTTGCAAGCTAGATATTGAGAAAGCATTTGACCATGTGAATTGGAATTTCTTACTAAACATGCTACATCAAATGAGATTTGGAGTGAAATGGATTACATGGATGAAATTCTGTATATCTACTGTCAAATTCTCAGTCATTATCAATGGTTCTCCAGAAGGATTCTTCCCTACCCATAGAGGTCTCAGGCAGGGTGGTCCCTTGTCACCTTTTCTTTTTCATAATAGCCATGGAAGGCTTGAACAACATGATCAAAACAGCCAAACTCAGTGGGTTGATTAAAGGCTTTGAGGTAGCCATGAATGGACATAACAACCTGGAGATTACACATCTCCAGTATGCTGACGACACCTTGATTTTCTATGACGCAGAAGTGGAACAACTAAGAGTTTTGAGGATTATACTGGTTCTTTTTGAAAGCATATCTGGGCTTCACATTAATTGGAGAAAGAGTCATCTCTTCTCGATCAATGAAGTAACAAACATGGAGGATTTGGCACATATCCTGTGGGGAGAAGTGGGGACTCTCCCTACCACTTATTTGGGTATGCCACTGGGGGCCAAGTTAAAATTTACTACAATATGGAACAATGTACTAGAGAAATGTGAGAAAAAACTCTCAAGATGGAAATGTCAATATTTGTCAATGGGAGGAAGACTCACTCTTGGAGTGCAAGACAATGGTGTTACCCAGGAGGAGGACAGGGATTTGAGACTCGATACACAAGTTATTCCTAAGAGAGAGAGTTTCAAATATCTAGGATACATAATTCAGAAGAATGGGGAGATAGATGAGGATGTTACTCACCGTATCAGAGCAGGATGGATGAAGTGGAGGCTCACTTCCGGTGTCTTGTGTGATAAGAATGTGCCATTGAAACTTAAGGGTAAGTTCTAAAAGGTAGTGGTCAGACCGACTATGTTGTATGGGGCAGAGTGTTGGCCAGTCAAAAAGTCACATGTCAAGTAGCGAAAATGAGGATGTTGAGATGGATGTGTGGGCATACTAGATTGGATAGAATTTGGAATGAAGTTATATCGGGACAAGGTGGGAGTGTCCAATGTGGAGGCTAAGATGCGTGAGGAAAGGTTGAGATGGTTTGGGCATGTTAAGAGCAGAAGCACATATGCCCTAGTCAGGAGATGTGAGAGGTTGTCCTTGGGAGGTGAGAGGAGGGGTAGATTTACACCTAAGAAGTCTTGGGGTGAAGTGACCAGGCGGAACATAGCGCAACTTGAGCTGACCCAGGACATGATCCTAGATAGAAGGGTGTGGAGGTGTAAGATTAGGGTGGAAGGTTAGTAGGTAGTCGTACAGTTCCCTTTGTCTTCCCTAGTTAGATAGTATTAGTGCTAGTATGATTCCCTTTTTTCCTTAGTTTTCTATAGCCGCGTGTCTTGTTTTGTTACTACTTACCTTCGGTAGTTTCGTAGTTGGCTAGCAGTACTTCGTCATATTCTCGTGTGCTACCTTGGACTTATTTGTCTAAATATTCTATCGTGCTATTACTTGTTATCGGTACTCCATTCATATTCTTTGTTGGTATCTCCGATTTAGTTTTCTAACTATTTGTCTTGCTATCACTTGCTATCAGGGCTCCCTTCACCTTCTTTAGCCGAGGGTCAATCAGAAACAATCTCTCTACCCTTCTAGGGTAGGGGTAAGGCTGCGTACATCCTGCCCTTCCCAGACCCCACTTGGTGGGATTATACTGGGTAGTTGTTGTTGGGAGGAAGGCTCACTCTGATTAACTCGGTATTAGACTCACTTCCAACCTATATGATGTCCCGTTTTCCCATTCCCGCGGGAGTCATTCAAAGACAAATCCGGATTACAACCAAACTTGGAACACAAGTCCCAAGTGACACAATGAATCTATCCAAACTTTCGAAACTAAAATGCAAATACGAGATCACATGTCAACCCCTAGTCAACCTTAGGAACACTTCATACCTTCAAATTGCCAACATTCAATAAATAACACAAAAACACCCTAGGAACCCCCAAATCCAAATTCGGACATACACCTATGTCCAAAATCACCATACGAACCTATCGGAGTCATTAAATCACTAATTCAAGGTCCGTTACACAAAATTCAAACTTTGGCAAACTCTTATAACTTAAGCTTCCAACAAAGGAACTAAGTATTCCCATTGAATCCAAAACCTTTACGGGACCAAACAAACCATCCCCGCAATTCACAAAACACCAACTAAGCATACAAATAACAAATAGGGAAACAAATCTCAAATACAAAAAATGACCGGTCGGGTCGTTTCATTCTCCCTTTCTTAAACAAACATTCGTCCTCGAATGAGTTAAGAATCATACCTAGAGTGCCAAATAGATGAGGATATATGCTTCGCATATCATGCTTGGTCTCCAAAGTCACCTTCTAGGTTGGATGACCTCTCCACTTGACCTTTACAGATGCAATATCTTTCAACCTTAGCTTCCGAACCTACCTATCAAAAATAGGCAATGGCTCCTCCTTATAAGCCAGATTCTTATCTAACTACACTGTGTTGAAATCAAAGACATATGACTTATCTTCATGATACTTTCGAGGCATAGAAACATAGAATACCGGATGAAATCCCAAAATATTAGGAGACAAAGAAAGTCTATAAGCAACTTTACCAACTCTCTCTAATATCTCGATGGGACCAATAAACCTTGAGCTCGGCTTTCCCTTATTCCCAAACCTCATCACACCTTTCATATGTGAAACTAAAGAAGAACCTTCTCACCCTCTATAAATGCCACATCACGAACTCTCCGATCAGTATAATTCTTCTGCATTGATTGAGCCATGCGAAGCCTCTCCGTAATTAACTTCACCTTCTCCAAGGTATCACGATCCAAGTCTGTGCCAAATAACCTAGCCTCACCGGGCTCGAGCTAACGAATAAGAGAACGACATTTCCTCCCATATTTGGCCTCACATAGAGCCATATGGATACTCTATTGTTAGCTATTGTTGTAGATAAACTTTACTAAAGATAGAAACTGGTCCCACTGACCTCCAAAATCAATAGTGCATGCCCTTAACATATCCTCCAAAATCTGAATGGTCCACTCGGACTGCCGGTCCATCTGAGGGTGAAATCACATACTCAACTCAAACTACGTGCCTAGCTCACGCTGAATGACCCTCCAAAAGTGCAAAGTAAACTGAGTGTTGTAGTCTGAGATGATAGAAAAAGGTATACCATGCAGGCAAAAAATCTCCCTATTATAGATCCTAGCCAACTGCTCCGAAGTGTAGGAAGTCATGACCAAACTGAAATTCACCGACTTGGTCAACCATCCACAATGACCCAAACAGAATCAAACTTCCTCAAGGTCCGTGGAACCCTACCACAAAGTCCATAGTAATGCACTCCCACTTATACTTAGATAAATCAATCTTTTGAAGCAAAACATCCGATTTTAGTGCTCCTACTTGACCTGTTGGACTCAAACACCTAGAAACATGTCCAACAATGTCCTTCTTCATCCTCTTCCACCAGTAATGCTACTTCAAGCACAATACATCTTCGTAGCACCTGGATGAATAGAGTATCGCGAACTATGAGCCTCCTCAAGAATCAACTATGTCAAGCCATCAAAATTAGGAACACAAATTTGAACCTAAAGTCGCAATACCCTGTCCTCACCAATAGTCACCTCCTTAGCATCATTGTGCTACACAGTGTTCTTAAGGACAAGCAAGTGGAGATCATCATACTAGCAAGCCTTAATGCGCTCAAACAACGATGACTGAGATACAACACGAGAATAGTCTCTTAGCTCACAAATATCCAATCTCACCAATATATTGACCAATACATGTACATCCATAGCTAAAGGTATCATCAAAACTATAATAACCCCATGATCTCTACGTTCATACTCAAAACATTTGCAGCCACATTGGCTTTCCGCGGATTATAAACAATAGTGATATCACAATCCTTAAACAACTCCAACCATTTTTGATGCCTCAAGTTCAAATCTTTCTTTTGAAACAGATGTTGAAGACTCTGATGATCTATATACACCTCGTAAGACATGCCAGTTAAGTAATGCCTCCAAATCTTGAGCGCGTGTACAATTGATGTTAACTCCAAATCATGCACCGGATAATTCTTCTCATGGGGCTTCAACTGACGCAAAGCATAGGGAATCACCCTACCATCCTGCATTGACACACACCCTAGACTAATACGTGAAGTATCAGAATACACCATATATGACCCTGATCTTGAAGGCAACACAAAACTGGAGCGATGGTCAAAGCAATCTTGAGCTTATGAAATCTCTCCTCACACTCGTCAGACCACCAAAATTGATCACCCTTCAGATTCAACTTAGTCTATGGAGCTGCAATAAACGAGAAACCCTCCACGAAGCGACAGAAGTAACCATCCTATCCAAATAAAACACCCAATCTCTGTTACTATAGAAGGTCTAGGCCAACTCTGAATTGCCTCAATCTTCTTTGGATCTACCTTAATCTCCTCAATAGACACCATGTTGCCCAAGAGTCCCACTGAATCCAGCCAAAACTCACACTTAGAGAACTTACCATATAACTTCGTCTCCCTCAGAACCTGGAGCACTGCCCTAAAATGTTGCTCCTGCTTCTTCCTAATACGGGAATACACCAGGATATCATCAATGAACACAATGACAAAAGATCCAAAATAAGTCTAGAACGCAGTGTTCATCAAATTCATGAATGCTTTTGGGGAATTAGTTAAGACAACAGGCATAATCAAAAACTCATAATGCATATAACGAGTCCTGAAAGTTGTCTTAGGAATGTCCAAAGCCCCGATCTTCAGCTGATGGTACCCCAATCTCAATTAAATCTTGGAAAACACCCTAGCACCCTGAATTTGGTCAAAAAAATCAACGGGTGGCAATGGATACTTATTCTTGATAGTAACCTCGTTCAATTGCTTATAGTCAATGCACATCCTCAGGGAGCTATCTGTTTTCTTCACAAGTAGCACTGGTGCACCCCAAGGTAAAACACTCAGCTTGACAAAACCATTGTCTAGCAATTCCTTCAACTGTTACTTTAATTACTTCAACTTTGTTGACCATGTAATACGGTGGAATAAATATGGGTTGAGCGCCCGATACCAAATTAATACCAAATTCAATATCCCTATCGGGTGGCATGCTAGGTAGGTCTGCAAGGAACTAACCTCGATCCTGAGACTCGTCTATGCTGGAAAAGGGGGCTCTACTAGACTGACGGGCGAGCTTGATCAGTCCTCCTCGATAGAGCCAGGGACTCTAAAGGCGCATGAGGTGGTCGAGGTTAAAGGGACATCCCTCGATTTTTCTTGTAAAAAAATGAAGGAGAATGACTGTTCTCCATAATAAAGAGTGGATTTGGCCGAGGGTGACGTCACACCTCTTGCAAAAGGCGACGATGATGGGGCCTAAGTGACCCAATATGAAGGTGTAAGTATAAACACTTAGGTACCCCTCCACGCGAGTGGTTATCAATTCTTCAGGAGAAAAAAACTACTACATCCATGTTAGCCTAGTAACACTCCTCTTGACCTTTTTGAGGATGTCTTTAGTGTCACGCCCTAAACTAGGGGAGGCACAACTGGCACTCGATACTGTATTCGATCGAGTTAGCCAATAAACATACTAGCTTATTAAACTGGGGGCCCAATAGATCGGGCAGCACAACATCTGAAATACTAAGACTCGACCGTTAAGGTCATGACCTGAATAACAATAAGCCATATAAACAAAGGTAGACAAGACAAAATAATAAAGTACTAGCTGGCCGACGAGGCCGCGACTGAAGACATACATGCCTACACACATATATATACATGCCAAGACTATGGGCTTGAGAGTGAAAGCTACAAAAAGAAACCCAGAATATCTTGTCCACAATAGCCTCTAAGAGTGTCATAAGCACTGTCGGGACAAGGCCCTGACTATACCCAAATTGTACAACAAAAGTAACCATCCTATGAAAGCTCCAGGAAGAGGTGGAGCTTACCAACTCACAGCTGAACCCCGAAATCCTAGCGGAGGGGTTGATCAGAGTCCCTACCTGGACCTACACGCACGAAACAAAAATGCAGTGTCCCTAGGCAACGGGACATCAGTACGAATGAAAAATATACTGGTATGTATGGCAGAAAGTAGAATCATACATAGTTGATGTAAAAAACGTAATAGAGATACCGCCTGACACTTCCGATAGCCTCCATGGCCGACATCCGACCTCATAGTAATCAAATATGCATGGTATGCTCGTGTAATCGTATGTCTTGAATACATATATATTGATGCAAATGCATGACATACCCTACCAAATTCTAGCAATGGCGGACTCTGCCGGTAGCTAACCGGTATCATATTGCCAACCTGTGGCCATCTGTACAATATATATATAGTCTTTCGGGCAAATATGACCCTTACCTCCGATTATAGCTCAAAGTTCATGCATAATATGCCATGTATGATATGAACTTTGGATGCACATAATAGGCCATAACAAGAACTTAGCTAATCTTGGCTCATTGGTACTCTTATTCTCATAATCTCATAATCACCTTCGTATCGCATACAAATGTCTCGTGGAACCTCATATGTTTTTTGAATAAGCTTGAAAACTTAACTCGACTTTTAGAAAGATAACTTAACTCTGAAGATGTTCATAAAAAGCTTAAGGTGCTTCACTTAGTCCTTATACCTGATTTCTTGATAATTAGTAAAAGCAAGTATTTCAAAAATCAAGTGTTTTAGTAGTTTAAACATAAAAATTATATTTGAGATTTTTGGAAATCGACGTATCACTTTAGAGATTTTAAAATACACTTTAACAAGGAAGAATGACTGATCGCAAATACTAAATGCCTTTATTTTTAAGTCACACAACCCAAATACGAATAAGAGTTCATATATATGGACATATAGTTAAGAAAGCCGACAAAATGACATATATAGATGCCGAATACCCTATTTAACCGAACAAGTTGAATATCAACCTAATAGCATCATGAAAATACTTCAGCTACAATACCAATGCCTTTCTCAGAAGGTAGAAATAGCAATAGAATAGTAAAATATCACATTTGGCGTCTTAGGAATTTCTCAGAATTCGTGCTAAAAGGAAGGACGGAGCTTAGCCTTAACATACCTCTCCAACGAACGTCTGAATACCTGTAGTTCCTTCACGAAAGTTGTTCCTTACGTCCTAAGCTTCGCAAACACTATATATATGCAGATTATACGCACCTATAAACAGTTCAAAATTGAGTTTAAATCGGCAGATTTGCCATATGACCCTAACTTCACGAAACGTCCGTAGAACTTTGTAAAAATGATCATAAAAGAGTCCCAAGATGATTACCCTCGCAAACCAAGTATAAATTCTGAAGAACCAGCAAGAACAACAAATTCCTATGTTCCAAAAATAGCTCCAAACACAGCTAATAGAAGGGGGAAACGATTGCAAAGCGTAGAGATTGCGTTTCTAGGCCGGGGGCAAACTTTAACGATACAAATCGTTAAAAACGCACTTTAATCACTCAAGAACACCATGGGACCTTATCTTCATCTTGCTCACTGTTTTGGGACTAAAATGAAATGTTTTGGGGTCTTAAAAGTCAAATTTTCTGACTTATACCACTTTGTTTGACCAACCCGGCTCGCGACCCGGTTTCAGCCCGGACAGTCCGCGGTAAAACAGTCATAACCTTTTACTCCGATGTCGCTTTGATGTGAGGTTTTTTTGGTTTTGAACTAGACTCGTGTACCTTCGATTCAGTAAGTTGTGGGTCCCAGAAATATTTATATATTGGGAGAAATTATCTGATACATTTAACCCAAAGTTTAGAAAATTTATTAGAGAAATCTACGATAACGTTTGCCGACCTTTATTTCGCAACTTGCTTGACTCCAAAACTTAACATGTGACCAATGTGATATTATAATACCTCATAAAATATTATTCTTAGCATATTAGACACTCTTAGTCTTATCCCACAGGTGCAAGTTAACTTAAACCTTCCGAACGCGCGGGGTGCTACCCGAGCCATTTCTTTAACCAAGAACCTTTGTTTAAGGGATTCCTTTGACCTAAAGCTTTAGTTTTGTTTCTTGATATTACCACACATTTTCAGTATTATTCTCCCAATGTGCTATACCCAATCATATATACCTAATATAACCACGCCATGTTACGTATATTACGTAAGAGAAGAGAAAAAAACACATGGGGTCTCACAGTCTCCCCCCCTTAAGAACATTAGTTTGCGAATGGGTCAAGTCAATTCCTTGGTTTCATTTCTTTTCCGCTAATACGTTATTTGCGAGGCTATATTTGTTATATTTGGAAAGCATAAATCAAATTCTTCAGATTCCAACTACTAGGCTTCGTATATCTATCTCGCAATAAGAAATTTAAATTGCACTTTCAAGT
>ML257626.1:50919-87578 GCA_005239495.1 Nicotiana undulata
GCGATCTACAATTCCGCCTGTATAGTGCTTCGTAAGGAGCCATCTGAATACTAGCTTGGAAGCTGTTATTATAAGAGAACTCAATAAGAGGTAGATGATCATCCCAACTTCCTTTAAAATCTAGCACGCAGGCACGTAACATATCCTCAACTGTCTGAATAGTACGCTCTGCGTGTCCATCCGTTTGCGGAGGAAAAGTGGTGCTAAGATTTACCTGCGTGCCTAGACCCTTCTAAAAAGATTTCCAAAAATGTGCTATAAATTGAGCCCCTCGATCAGAGATAATAGATAATGGCACTCCGTGAAGGCGAACAATCTTTTGAATGTAAAGCTTGGCATAATCCTCGGCTGAATATGTCATCCTGACTGGCAGGAAATGAGCAAATTTGTAAGCCTATCAATAATTACCCAAATAGAATCATACCTCCGTGGAGTGAGAGGCAAAGCAGTGATGAAGTCCATATTTATCATGTACCATTTCCACAATGGAAGCTCAATATACTGAGTTAGGCCTCAAGGCCTTTGATGTTCGGCTTTAACTTGCTGGCAGTTGGGACATTGGGCTACAATCTCTAAGATATCTTTTTTCATTCCATTCCACCAATAGATCTGTCGAAGGTCCCGATACATCTTTGTCGCTCCGGGGTGAACTGCATATCTAGAATAGTGGGCCTCCGAAAGAATCTTGGCGCGGAGCTCTCCGACTGTCGGTACACATAAGCGGCCCTGGTATCTAAGGACTCCATCTCTAGTTAGCTCAAATAAAGGTTGTCGCTGTTGTGGAATACTTTCCCTAAGTTTTATAAGCTCAGGATCCTCGTGTTGTCACTCTTTCACTTCAGTAACAAAAGAAGATTTTGTTGTATTTTGAACGAGAATGCGTCCACCCTCTGCGTCTACCAAACGCACCTGCAAATTAGCTAGATGGAATAGATATCTGGTAATCTTGACCTTATCAGCTTCAACATGGCTTAGACTGCCCATGGACTTCCGGCTAAGGGCATCATCAACAATATTAACTTTGTCGGGATGATATAAAATATCAACATCATAGTCCTTTAGTAATTATATCCATCTTCTTTGCCGTAGGTTCATCTCCCTCTATTTAAATAAATACTGAAGGCTCTGGTGGTCGGTGAAAACATCAATATGAACCCCATATAGATAATGCCGCCAAATCTTTAGGGAAAAGACAACTGCGGCTAACTCAGGATCGTGCATATGATAGTTCTGTTCATGTTTCTGCAACTGTCTGGAGGCGTACGCGATAACCTTACCATGCTGCATAAGAACACAACCTAGGCCGATTCTCGAGGCATCACAATATACAACATAACCCTCGGTTCCATCCGGAAGAGTCAAGATAGGGGTCGCAGTAAGCCTTTTCTTTAGCTCCTGAAAACTTTGTTCACATGCCTCAGTCCACTGAAACTTATCTCCCTTATGTGTCAGTTTCGTCAATGGTGCAGAGATAGAGGAAAATCCCTCCACAAACCTTCGGTAATACCCTGCCAAGCCTAAAAAGCTACGAACCTCTGTCGGATTCAAGGGCCTCGGCCAAGTCATCACAGCTTCAATCTTTTGGCCATCAACCTTGATACCATCGCCGGTAATAACATGACCAAGAAAAGCTACAGAAGTTAGCCAAAATTCACATTTAGAGAATTTAGCATATAACATGTAATCCTGGAGAGTCTGCAATACAGCTCGCAAGTGGTCCGCATGCTCGGCTTTCGATCGTAAATATATCAGGATGTCGTCAATAAACACAATCACAAATTCATCCAATAATGGTTTGAATACCCGGTTCATAAGATCCATAAAGGCTGCTGGGGCATTTGTAAGCCCGAAAGACATGACAAGGAATTCAAAATGGCCATACCTCGTCCTAAATGCTGTTTTTGGGATATCAATATCCCTGACCCGTAGCTGATGATAACCGGATCGCAAGTCGATCTTTGAAAAGCATTTGGCACCTTGTAACTGGTCGAACAAGTCATCAATCCGTGGAAGAGGATATTTATTCTTGATAGTGACTTTATTTATTTTCCTGTAGTCAATACACATCCGCAAGGAGCCATCTTTCTTTCGAACAAAGAGCACCGGAGCACCCTATGGGGATGTACTTGTCCTAATAAAGCCTTTATCGAGCAAGTCCTTCAGTTGTTCCTTCAATTCCCTTAGCTCTGTAGGAGACATTATGTAGGGAGGAATGGATATAGGCTTCGTATCAAGAAGCAAATCTATAGCAAAATCGATTTCCCTTTCGGGGGGAATTCCTGGAAGCTCGTCAGGGAATACTGTCGGGAATTCATTCACAATCGGAACTGACTGAAGAGTCGCTGGATCCTTATCTATATCCCTGACATGAACCAAATGGTATATACAGCCTTTAGCAATAAACTTCTGAGCCCTAAGGTATGATATAAACTTACCCTTGGGCATGGTTGCATTACCTTTCCATTCAAGGACAGGCTCACCAGGAAAATGAAATTGGACCAACTTTGCACGACAATCAATATTAGCATAACAAGCTGCCAACCAATCCATACCCATAATGCCATCGAAGTCTAGCATAACCAATTCAACTAAATCAACAGAGGTTGGACGGTCCTTAATTAACATTGTACAACCTCGATAGACATGACTAGCTACAATAGAGTCGCCAACTGGCGTAGACAACTCAACTGACTGTGGCAACAACTTAGATCTCATGTCAGTCTTACTAGCAATAAATGGAGTAATATATGAAAATGTAGAGCCAGGATCTATCAATGCATAAATGGCATGAGAATGTATTGTCAATACACCTGTGACAACATCTGGGGATACATCTGAATCATGTCGTCATGTGAGTGCATAAAAGCGGTTCTGGCCACCACTAGAACCCGAGGTGTCTCCTCCACCTCTCCCCCTACCACGGCTCTGAGTAGGTTGTAGACCTGGTCGGGGAGCATGGACAGAGGGTGAAGAGGCTGTTGTGGATCCTGAAGGCTGAGCTGGTGCACCTCTGCCTAACCCCGGGCACCGGCTAATAAAGTGTCCTGTCTGCCCACAATGNCTGTCGACGGCCCTCAGGCTGGCCTGATCTTTACCCGGTCCTGACTGAGGTGGATATCGATGGAGTGGGGGCCTATAATCACCCTGTGGCTCCCTATAAGACCCCATAGTACGAGCCCTCTTACTCTTCTCCCTATCCCTGCGAGTATCACGAATCCGATGGGAAAGGTCCTATGTAGTCTGAGCGAAAACATGTATGCGGGAAATATCTACATCATCCGATAGGGATGCTACCCTGCAGTCTCTAATCAGAAGATCCCCCAAACCATCCACATAATGATGAACTCTAGCCATCATGGTACGTACGATATATGGTGCATACCTCGCCAAAGAATTTAACTTATGGCGATAATCCCTCACACTCATATCCCCCTGCTTCAGGCTAAGAAACTGGTCAAGACGGGCCTCTCGAACCTCNTGCTACCCTACAGTCTCTAATCAGATGATCCCCCAAACCATCCACATAATGATGAACTCTAGCCCTCATGGTACGTACGATATCTGGTGCATACCTCGCCAAAGAATTAAACTTATGGTTATAATCCCTCACACTCATATCCCCCTGCTTCAGGCTAAGAAATTGGTCAAGACGGGCCTCCCGAACCTCTCGTGGCAAATAATGGGCATAAAAACGCCTCAGAGAAGTCCTCCCACTCTGCTGGCGGAGCATCAAGTCCTCTAGATCTCTCCATGCCTCATACCATAGGACGGATACATCACGTAGTCGAAAAGAAGCCAACTCCACAGCCTCGGTGATGGAGGCATGCATCACCCTCAATACTCTATACATTATGGTCTATAAAGTCCTGGGGATCCTCAGTGGAACTGGATCCTGTAAATAATTGAGGGGCTAAGTGAAGAAACTCTCATACCGTCGAACTTCCTGTCCGATCTCTCCGGGCATCTGCTCCCGACTCTAGTTGTCGCTCATGAATAGAAACCATCCTAGTCAGCAACTGAACTGCCTCTCTCATCCCCTGCTCCCCAGTCTCTGATGGGGGAACAACAGATGTTGGAGGTCTTGTGTCTCTAGCTGCCTCAGGTACCAATGGAACTGGTGAGGCTGTGGGTACTGCATCTCCCTAGGCTCCAACAAGTGCTGGGGAAGCTTAATCTAGGGGTACTGAAGACTCACTGTGTGCCTCTAAGGGAAATCTATCCCTCTGACCCGGTGGGGAACGTCTAGTACCTTCCCCCGGATCCATACCTATCTCTCGCGGTGCCATCTCCTGAGCGTAGGTAGCCTATTAGATAAAAAACACAAAGCACGATTTAGATTTCATATGTTCTTATAACTTCGCTCTATAGCATGATCTATTAATTGAAAGAAACGTAACTATTCCTAAAGGCCTCATAGCCTCCTGATTATAAGTGTGGTGCACAACACACCCATAAGCAAGACTCTACTAGACACGGCTTGTGGACTCCCTGGGATACGACCTTCTCTGATACCAAGTTTGTCACGCCCCAAACTAGGGGAGGCACGACTGGCACTCGATATTGTATTCGATCGAGTTAGCCACTAAACATACTATCTAACTAAACTGGGGGCCCAACAGATCGGGCAGTACAACATCTGAAATACTAAGACTGGACTGTTAAGGTCATGACCTAAATAACAATAAGCCATATAAACAAAGGTAGACAAGCCAAAATAATAAAGTACTAGTTGGCCGACGAGGCCGTGACTGAAGACATACATGCCTACACACATATATATACATGCCAAGACTATGGGCTGGAGAGTGAAAGCTGCAAAAAGAAACCCAGAATATTGTGTCCACAATAGCCTCTAAGAGTGTCATAAGCACTGTCGGGACAAGGCCCCGACTATACCCAAACTGTACAACAAAAGTAACCATCCTATGAAAGCTCCAGGAAGAGGTGGAGCTTACCAACTCACAGCTGAACCCCGAAATCCTAGCGGATGGGTAGATCAGAGTCCCTACCTAGACCAGTCCCTACCTGGACCTGCACGCACGAAACAAAAATGCAGTATCCCCAAGCAACGGGACATCAGTATGAATGAAAATGTACTGGTATGTAAGGCAGAAAGTAGAATCATACATAGATGATGTAAAAAGGATAATAGAGATACCACCTGACACTGAAACTCTGCTAGCCTCCATGGCTGACATCCGACCTCATAGTAATCTAATATGCATGGTATTCTCGTGTAATCGTATGTCCTGAATACATATATATTGATGCAAATGCATGACATACCCAACCAAATGCTAGCAATGGCGGTCTCTCCCGGTAGCTAACCGGTAACCTGTGGCCATCTGTACAATATATATATAGTCTTTCGGGAAAATAGGACCCTTACCTCCGATTATAGCTCGAAGTCCATGCATAACATGCCATGTATGATATGAACTTTGAATGCACATAATAGGCCATAACAAGAACTTAGCCAATCTTGGCTCATTGGTACTCTTATTCTCATAATCTCATAATCACCTTCGTATCGCATACAAATGTCTAGTGGAACCTAATATGTTTTTTGAAAAAGCTTGAAAACTTAACTCGACTTTTAGAAAAATAACTTAACTCTAAAGATGTTCATAAAAAGCTTAAGGTTCTTCACTTAGTCCTTATACCTGATTTCTTGATAATTAGTAAAAGAAAGTATTTCAAAAATCAAGTGTTTTAGTAGTTTAAACATAAAAATTATATTTGAGATTTTTTGGAATTCGACGTATCACTTTAAAGATTTTAAAATACACTTTAACAAGGAAGAAGTACTGATCGCAAATACTAAATGCCTTTATTTTTAGCTCACACAACCCAAAGACGAATAAGAATTCATATATATGGACATATAGTTAAGAAAGCCGACAAAATGACATATATAGATGCCGAATACCCTATTTAACCGAACAAGTTGAATATCAACCTAATAGCATCATGAAAATACTTCAGCTACAATACCAATGCCTTTCTCAGAAGGTCTTTCTAGCAATAGAATAGTAAAATACCACATTTGGCGTCTTCGGAATTTCTCAGAATTCGTGCTAAAAGGAAGGACGGAGCTTAGCCTTAACATACCTCTCCAACGAACGTCTGAATGCCAGTAGTTCCTTCACAAAAGTTGTTCCTTACGTCCCAAGCTTCGCAAACCCAAAGTTTAGAAAATTTATTAGAGAAATTTACGATAACTTTTTGCTGACCTTTATTTCGCAACTTGTTTGACTCCAAAACTTAACATGTGACCAGTGTGATATTATAATACCTCATAACACATTATTCTTAGCATATTAGACACTCTTAGTCTTATCCCACATGTGCAATTTAACTTAAACCTTCTGAACGCGCGGGGTGCTACCCGATCCATTTCTTTAACCACGAACCTTTTTTAAGGGATTCCTTTGACCTAAAGCTTTAGTTTAGTTCCTTGATATTACCACACATATTTAGTCTTATTCTCCCAATGTGCTATACCCAATCATATATACCTAATATAAACACGCCACATTACGTATATTACGTAAGAGAAGAAAAAAAAACACATGGGGTCTCACATTTAGTAAACCACCCAACCACAACACATCGCATTTGCGACAGCCCAGTCGCCAACACGAACTACAAAAACCTGCCCAACACCAAAATTCCCTCTATGATCGTAGAGAACAACCTCACACAAGCAAAATCTACAATTTCCAGCAATGCTCGGGATGGTTCGAAACTCACCCGAACCACTCGGAATCCCATCTAATCAAACCAACTAGTGAATAAATACTAGACAGGCCTATCTAAAGCCTCCAAACGCATACGATAACATAACAATAATGAATCAAAGACCAAAATGCAAGTTAAACTTCTCTTAAGTTCAAGAACCTTCAAACATCAAACTAAGCATCCGATTCAATCAAGCCTAACAAATCAAGATCACAACCAAACTTGGCACACAAGTTTCGAATGAAAAAATGAAGCTCTTCTAACTTCTAAATCTAAAATGTGAATCTGATATCACAAAAATCAACCCCTAGTCAAACTTAGGAACTCTCCAAACCTTCAAATTTCCAACTTTCGTCAAATAACGCCAAAACACTCTAGGAACCTTCAAATCCAAATCCGAACGTACACCTAAGTGAAAATCATTGTATGAACTTATGGGAATCATCAAATCACTAGTCGGAGGTAGTTTACACAAAAGTAAAACCTTAGTCAACTCTTATAACTTAAGCTTGCAACAAAGGAACTAAGATCTCATTCACTCCAAAATCTTTTTGGCTCCAAACCAACCATCCCCGCAAGTCACAAAACAACAATTAAGAATATAAGAAGCATCAAATGGGGAAATGGAGCTCAAATACACAAAACGATCGGTCGGATCGTTACATTAAGGTATGGATACTTTTGCTTTTTATTTTTGTTATTATTGTTCTTGGATCATAGATGTTCATACATAAGAAATATAAACTAAAAACTAAGTTAGATTATGTAATTGTGACATATTTTATTATGATTTGAGGTGCAAAGTATTAAGACATAGTCCTGAGATTGAAATATAGGCTAAGTGAAATTTGACCCATCTATCGGCTTCAAGATTAAAATTTGATATATAGATTTGGACTCTACTTACATGTAACTCAAAAAAAATCGATTGGTTCAGGGATTTGATCGTGTTGATGGGAAATTGACTTTTTAGTTCACTTTAATTTTATTATTCCAAAAATTGTGAAATTACCTCGACTACCATAATTGACATCATTAATCAATATTTTACACAGATTGAGGCCATTGGATACCATTTGATTGGTGTTCTGCAGTTCACAATATTGGGGGACTTGCCGCATCGAGGTAAGTAAGACTTAAGCTTTGATGCTTGCTTTTCCAAAATCTGTTTTGAAAATGTATTTCGTTTTCCTGGTTCATGCATTGGGAAAAATGTGTGTTTGGCATAATCGGTACTTTTTGACCAGCCGCAAATATATTATTTTATAAAATAGCTAAACTTATTTAACAATGTATTTTGGTGTGATGTGGCGTGGCCTCATGCCATGTTGGGGAATTGGGTATCCTTCCTTCGCTGTTGTGATATATATACTAGGGTCATTCATATGCCACTATAATATATTAGGGGAATACATTTGATGTTGTAAATATTAGGGCCCTATACATACTGTCGTAGTATACTTTTGGGGCATTGTGTATGTTGTCAAGGACTCGTCGGGGTGTTAGGTTAATTTTCTTTACTGCCATTGTATGAAAAGTCAATAGTGTAGAATGTGTAAGATATATTCCCGTTGAATATTTGTTTGAATCTTATTGATTATTATTTTGTGAAATACTTCTATGCATGTTATTTCTGTGCTCGTTGTGTGTTTGTATTTTCTAACACTTGTTCCAAAGGTATTTAAAGTGGAGGATCTAGGATCTGACTGGGTAATATTTATGTACAATTCACTCTTACATGCATTCCCATACAGATACTATTGTTGATGACGAAGCTGGCAGTTGACGAGATCGCTAAGATTGATCCAATTGTTGAGGTGAGCCCGCATTTACTCGTGGAGGCTGACAAAAGAGTCTTTATTCTTTATTTATATGAAATCTTTTATTTCGGGATTTACATACCCGACATTGAGTATTTTGTAATTCTCTTAGATGCTCCATGGTCTAGTGTGGGGTTTGCGCTAGAGTGTTATTCCTCCATTTTAGTTATTATTATTATTCAAAGCTATTTATAAGATGATCCAAATAATTAATTATTGGTATTTAGTTATTGGATCGTTGGAACTTTTGTATACTTTGGTTCAATTTCAAATAAATACTAAGCGTATGATATGAGTTGGTTTGTCTAACGGGTAGTATCAGCTGGGTGTCAGTCACGTCTAGGTGGTATTTTGGGACGTGACAACGATATTTATCATGTCGAGTTGAAGTGCCGTGCCACTATAACCATATTGGCCACATCAAACTAGATTGTGATACTATTCATATCTATTGTGCCTAACTGTAGTGTCATATCAGTGGCAACGATACTTACTACTGAATTGAAGCTTTGTGCCATTAGCACCGATTTGTATAAAATGAAGAATCTTCGTGCAATTAGCACCATGGGCTCCATCATCTCTATCACCATTTTTTTCAGACTTATGAAAGAATGCATATGATCTCAATATCTGATAAAAAGGATGTCAATGACATCCACATGATTAGTGAGGAACTACCTGGCATGCCCCCTTATTCTGGCTTGGCGCATACTAGAAGCATATCTTTTTACAGCCTTGACAATAGAACCTTATATAGCATTATCTTCTTGTTGTTTGACAAGTGAAGCACATGGATCATCCTCTTCTTGTAGTTGGCTGAAGACGTACATGACGAATTCCCCATCACAGCTTTTGTGAAGAAGTAGATGAAGCGCCCTATTCTTGCAGCTTTTCATAGAAGGACTAGATGAAGCGTCCCCTCCTTGAGGCTTTGTGAGAAAGAGGCTTGGTACGACGCAATAAAGTCCATACTTTGCGAGCTGCCACTCGGCACATCCTTGCATCTTAGCAAAATTTACTCTACTTGGAGTAGTCCTTTCCAACTTTGATGAGAAAGTACTTAGCGCATCTCCACAAATATAGTTGTTCCTTAATGTAGGAGTGAAGAAATCTTAAGCCGCTTGCTTCTAAAGAATCAAAACTTGAAGGACCATAACATACAAAAAATTGAAAGACAAATTCCTGAAGGATTCGTTAGAATAATGTTTTGAAGCTAATACACATGTTTGGAATTTTAAATTTAGAATACTGCACTACATTTCCAAACGCTTGATATCACGAGTTATGTGTGGCTAAATCGCGAGTTGTAAGAGCCATTGGAAAGAAATATCTGAGACCTACAACACTTGAAAATATTGCAGAAGAATTCTTTTCAGGCTGTAATAATATTTTGAAGTTGCTTCTAATGTCTGTCACACTTGTTTTTCAGCTTTTAGCACTCTAGTCGAATAAATCTTGAGTTACGAGCGTCGAAATTGTAAGCTGCTTGTTTTCAATGAATTAGATTTTGAAGGTAATAACATATCAAATTTTCAAAGCACAATTCTTTCTAGATTGTCTGAAATAAATTTTTAGAATATGTCATAGAAGCCTAGTGTGTTGACCTCACAGCAGGTTAGCCACAATTATTTCTTGATGTTGATCCACTTGTGCTGAATTTTGAGTTCTGTAGAGTCTCGTTAAAAAATTCACGTCCAGAGATCAAAACATCCAAAAGACAAAAACTTGATTCTTAGGGACCCAGACTTCATGACTATAGCTATTCCATAGATAAAGGCTTAATTCATATTGGATTTGCCAAGATAAATTTCAAAAGTTGGTACTACATTTCGGAGTGTTGCATACATGTCATGACCCCAAATTCTCACCTAAGACTGTGATGGCGCCGAGCCGAACTTGCTAATCAAGCCAACTCACAATACAAAAATTAAAGTCCATTTCCTTTAATTAACAAAGTTATATAACAAATAAAGATAGAAATAGTTGCAAACAATAACAAGATTTGATATAACCAAACCACGGCCGAAATGCGGCCAATATAGTATGATCCCTAAGACTAGGTGGCACAATTACACGAGCAAACTACGAAAACAACAAGTCTGTATACATGACAAACTATCTGAATTACAAATAGACATGAATAACAAAGGATCAGTGACTCGGGAAATGCGAAGTAGATCCATGAAGTGCAACTCACCCTAAGTCTCTGTGTTGTCGCCCAAGCTCAATCAGGAAGCTCTACTAGGACCCACCTGAGGATCTACACAAAAAGATGTGCAGAAGTGTAGTATGGGTACACCACAATCGGTACCTAGTATCAATTCTAACCTCGAAAAAGTAGTGGCGAGGCTAAATGCTTCCGAATACTTACCACACTGGTATAATAACGAAATTAAGAATTGAAACAATAGATAATCTCATGAGTAGTGAGAAGCACATATACCAACAATTGAAAGGTATTAAGCATGCTTTTCCAGTACATGAATAAACATAATACTGCTCAAATATAGCAATGAAAGATAGCATGCTCAATTAACCGAACCGAGACTCCAGACTAGCATATAATGATGTCAAGTTTCAATTAACAGTTGAAAGAATACTTCTAAATGAGTCAATAATATGAAGACATATTCAAACCGGTACAAGATCCATGTACCTCGACACAAAATCCACGTATTAACATAACTCTGTACAAAATCTATGTATTGACCCAGTACAAGATCCATGTACCAACCATGCTCACAGGTCCCAAAATAATATGGGTTATCACCTGACTGCGAATGGATGAATCCAAATTAAAGCGCAAAGAGGAGCATAATAGCATCATTCATAAATCAACGCTCGATCATCATGTCATGTGTACCATAACTATATCTTATCACTCACTTTACCTTTCGTGCCAAAATCCTTTGTCCAAATCGAATATCCTTATACCAAATGAATGAATATGCCCAAGAATTACAGACAAAAGGTGCATAAAGACTTAATAAAAATCAAACAGATATGTGCTCATGAAATCTCTATGTGACTATGAACAATTTAAACAATTCAGCATATCAAGGATAAGTTGTCATGCCTTCGTAAATATTCATAATCCTAGGCATGATTGCTAAAATGAATGTAGAGAAAACGTAGTCACAATGGCCAAAAATATCATAAATTAAATGAGCACATAACCAAAGCAAGACATACAATATTCAAATTCTACCCCGGTCATGTTATAAACTCGGTAATTGCATATATGCTCGCCACCACGTATATACACATCACCGATACCTTAAACACGTAGTAATCAAGTTAAATCCTCGGGGTTTCCTTCTTAACAAGGTTATCCAAGAGACTTACCTCCACCCGGTTGACTAAATTCCCCGAAAATTCAAAATACTAAAAAATCCAACTCCAAACTGCTCAAATCCGGTCAAATACAATCCAATAGTGTGAAAGAAATCTATAAATATTGAATCTTTAATTAAAGACACAAAGTCAACCATAAAGTCAAATCGGGCTCGCCTCCCAAACCCCGGAATAATTTACAAATCCCAAACACCCTTTCTAATACGAGTCCAAATATGTAAGTTTCATCAAAAAGCGCCTCCTAATCGGGATTCAAATCTGAATTATTCACTTTCTAAAACTTTTGCCAAAAACTCCAAAATTTCACTTTAAAATCCAAGATTCTAGGTGTAGAAATCCATGAAAAATCATGATATAAAGTCAAATACAAGCATAAAGTGCTTACCTCCAATGATGTTTTAAATTTTCTCTTTAAAATCTCTCACTCTCGAAGTCTAGGGCGCAAAATATGATTAAGTGGATAAAAGTACTGAAATTCCAGCTTAAAGTGGTCTATCCAAGCATACTCGTCGCGAATGTGGCACCTGCCTCGCATTCGTGAAGCACACACTGTCTCAGCCTAGAAAACCTTCTTCAGGAACGCTACAGGGGTCCCACAAACACGAAGACCAAATACCCTTCCTCTTCGCAAAAGTGACTTCCCCCAAAATTGCGCAGGTCTACTTCCCAGCTCAGCTTTCTTCTTCACAAACACGGTTGCCCCTCTACAATGCAAAGAGAAAAAACTCCCAGCTCCCAAATCCTTCATCCTAACATGGTACCAGCCCCGCGATCGTGATGAACACCATACACCTACAAAAATCTGATGCCTCAACTCATGAAAAATGGTCTGAAACCACCCGGAAACACATCTGAGCCCCTTAGAAGCCTGTCCAATCATGTCAAAAAGTTCCAATACCTAATCTAAATTTATCCAAATGCTCAAAAAATAATGAATGACATCAAGACCAAGAATCAACGATCTAAACACATGTTAATCCTCTCTTAAGTTCATCAAATTCAAAACTTCAAACTAAGCGTCCGACTCAAGCCTAACCAATCCGGGTTACAACCAAACTATGAACACAAGACCCAAATGAAAAAATGAACCTATACCAACTTCTGGAACAACAATCTGAATACGATAACCACAAACTCAACCCCTATCAAACCCATGAACTCTCCAAATCTACCAATTTCCAACTTTCAGCAAATTGAGCCAAAACACCTAGGATCTCCAATGGAAATATGAAATACCCGATGAACCCTCGACAAGCTGGGTAGAAAGTGAAGCCTGTAATACACCTCACACGCTCTCTCCAAAACCTCAAATGGACCAATGTATAGAGGTCTCAACTTTCCCTTCTTCCCAAACCTCATCACGCCCTTCATAGGAAAAACTTGAAGAAGAACTCTCTCACTCTCTATGAAAGCTACATCGTGACCCTCCTATGAACATAAATCTTATGCCTGGACTACACTATACGAAGACACTCATGAATCAACTTCACCTTCTCCAAAGCATCTTGAACTAGATTAGTACCCAGCAACCGATCCTCCTCATGCTTAAATAAACAAATCGGAGAATGACATCGCCTCCCATATAATGCCTCATACCGAGCTAGCTGTTGTTGTAGGATAAATATGCTAATGGTAGAAGTTGATCCCACTGCCTCCAAAATCAATAACACAGGCTCTCAACATATCCTCCAAGATCTGAATGGTCCGCTTGGACTGCTCGTCCGTGTGTGGGTGAAATGCAATGCTCAACTCAACTTGCATGCCTAACTCAGGCTGCACCGCTCTCCAAAACTATGATGCAATCTAAGTACCGCGACAAGAGATGATAGACACAAGCATACCATGCAGGTGAAAAATCTCTCTAAGATAAATCCGAGCCAACTACTCCAAAATGTAGGAAGTCATGATTGGAATGAAGTATGCAGAGCAGTCTGTCCACAATGACCCACGCAACATAAAATCTCCTCAAGGTCCGCGGTAACCCTACCATAAATCTGTAGTGATACACTCCCACTTCCACTCTGATATATCTAATATCTGAAGAAAACCTCCGGTCTTTGATGCTCATACTTGACCTGTTGGCATTTCAAAAAACGTGCAATATATATGCACAACAATTTACTTATTCATCTTTTTCTTCAAGTCACGGTACATCTTCGTAGCATCTACGTGAATAGAATACCACAAATTGTTAGCCTCCTCAAGAATCAACTAGCTCAAACCATCCATATTAGGAACACAGATCCGACCATGAAGCCTCAATAGCCCATCACAACCAACAATCACCTGCTTTGCACCACATGGATGCACTATGACCTTATGGACAAGCAAGTGGGGATTGTCATACTAGCGAGCCTTGATGCGTTCAAACAAGGACGATTGTGACACAACACAAACAATAACCCTACCAGGCTTTGAAATGTCCAACCTCACAAATCTGTTGGCTAAAGTCTGAACATCTACAACTAACTGGAATGAATGCCAAACTACCCATACTCTCCATCTTTCCTCTCAAGGTGTCAACTACCACATTGGCCTCCCCAAATGATAAAGAATGGTGATATAATAATTCTTAAATAGCTCCAAACATCTTTGTTGCCTCAAATTCAAGTCTTTCTATTTAAATAGATGCCGGAAACTCCAATGATCTATATACACCTCACAAGACATGCCATATAAGTAATGCCTCCAAATCTTGAGCTCGTGTACAATAGCAGCTAATTCCAAGTCATGCACTAGATAATTCTTCTTATGGGGATTCGACTGGCGCGATGCATAGACAACCACCCTACCATTCTGCATCAACACATGTCCAAGGCCAACCTTTGAATCATCACAATAGACTATGTACGACCTCGATCGTGAGGGTAATACTAAAACTAGAGCTATAGGTAATGTTGTCTTGAGCTTCTGAAAGCTCTCCTCTCACTATTTTGACAACCTGAATGAAGCACCCTTCTAGGTCAACTGAGTCAATGGGGTTGCAATAGTTGAAAACCCTTCTAGAAAGTGGCGATAATACCCTGCCAAACCTAGAAAACTCATGATCTCTGTAGCGGTCAAGGCTAACTCTGAACTGCTTTAACCTTTGGGTTGCGAGAATTTATACTTGAGGAGGCACATAGTTCACCGTATTCCATTCATCCAGGGGCCATGAAGATGTATCAAAATGTAGAGAAGCATAATTGGTGGCGGAGGAAGAAGAAGAATATTTTTGAGTATTTTGATCAGTTTTGAACTATCAACAAGTGAAGTACGAGTATCACCAATCTGGTGGTTTATTTTAGAGTCTTGATATTTCGGAGTGAAAGTGGGGGCGCGTCACCATGGATTTTGTAGTTAGGCTTCAACAGACCTTGAAGAGATTCGATGCAGTGTGGGTCATTAAAGATATACTGACCAACTCTACACACTCCATTCCAGTCATGACTACATATTCTTCAAAGCAACTAGCTCAAATTTATATTCAGGAGATTGCTCGCCTTCATGGTGTGCCCATTTTTATTATCTCGAATCGAGGCACGCATTTTTGGAGGGCAGTGCAACTTGATCTGATACCAAGTTTGTCATGCCCCAAAATCATAGGGACGAGACCAGCGCCTAACCGAAAGATTCTGATCAAGCGGACCTGGATTGCCTTTGTTACCCAATGCGCTACCTCGCGGTTACAATATACGTTTTATAAATGAAATAGCAAAATAGAGTCAAGATATGTATTCTCATCATAAGTGCATTTTCCTTCTTTAAAGATTCATCATTCGATAACCCCAAAACACATGTGCTAAATACAACATTTTGATGCGGAACCACAATTCTAATAAATACAACCACTACCCAAAATACATGTACAACCCACATAGTGTCTACGGAGCCTCTAAGAATACTAGGAGTTTACATAGACTTGCCGGAAACAAGAACCAGCTATACCTTTAGAGACACAACATATACAAAAGGAGATGATATAGACTACACACGGCCCCGAGAGGAAGTGGGGCTCACCAGAATTGTTGAAGGGATGAAGAGGAGGCACCACTATCGGCGGTCGGAGCTACCTGCTATGGAGCCACCTACATCCATATCAAAAATGTAGCGCCCCCGGCAAAAAGGAAGTTAGTACCATTGAATAGTACTAGTATGTATGAACAAACTTTACTCTAAGTAAAATCAAAGCAGTGCACAGATAGAAGGCAGCCAAAGAAACCAAACAATTATTGCACAGAGCTACAGAGAATCACAAATGAGGTTTTCACAGTTCCTTATTTCAATTGTTCTCCTGTTTCGGCGCGCAACCCGATCCCACCTTATAATCATATTACACCTTTATTTCTTCTCATAATTCCACCCTTATTTCTTCTGTTACGGTGTGCAACTCAATCCCATCGTACAGTCACATTCCACCCTTATTACTTCTCAATATATCATCATTATTTCACCTGTTGCGGCGCTCAACCCGATCCCACCCGACATCATTTAGATAGAAATAACAATCAACAATTTAATCACAAGGATTTCTACCATCAAGAGTATAAAATTTATAACAACCACACAACCATGTGAAAACAAGGGCACAACAATCTTTACCAAGCAGTGAGTCGTTTATGGTACGCCATAACCATTTAGATCAGTTAAATAAATTCAACTTTCTTTCCCATCATATACTACACAGCCCTTAGCACTTGGATACATTCAACAATTGAGTTCATTACCATTTTCATTCATTTAGTGGCACTTTCTTTCATACCGATAAGTTCAAGCATATAACGAGTCTTGCACATGTCAGGGTAAGCACAAAGAATCATATTTCACAATCTCAAGTAGCATAGTGACATGGCAATCAACTTAAGGCATTCATAGAACACGGTTCTTCACCTCATCACAATAGGGCAATCGATTCAAATACAATCAAACCAGGAATTCATACCAAATGCTCGGACACCAACAAGGCGACTCTACAAAGATTAAAGTTAGCCATACATACCTCGAGTCAGATTTTCCCTTTAATATCTATTCTCAAACCACCG
Source organism: Nicotiana undulata (assembly GCA_005239495.1). NCBI lineage: Eukaryota > Viridiplantae > Streptophyta > Magnoliopsida > Solanales > Solanaceae > Nicotiana > Nicotiana undulata. The sequence goes on from ML257626.1 coordinate 67,856, forward strand.
GACCTTCTAATGCCTTCAATCTAATTTATAAGATGACATGTTTAGACTTAGAATTAGAAATCATGAACTCATTTGGGCAATCTATCAAACACTATGTGATCCCTTAGATTAACTAAACCCTTTTTAGTGAAAGATTACTCTAACTTGCTTCCCTTTACTAGGTTATGGTATGTTAATCACATGCATGAAAGGTCCTAACACTCATCTTCAAGAACCACCTAGGTGAGTCCCATTTTAGCTATATTCAGATAATTTAAGGAAGAAATGGGGTGAGAAATTTACCTCTTATGGTGAAGAAGACAACGACTACTCGAAGATTTCCAGGCCTGAGTAGAGGTGATGGACTGATTTGATGAAGAAGATGACTTTCTCTCACTAAACTCCTTCTCCCTTCTCTCTATTTTAGTCAGATAGACGTTAAAATGAAAGGGGTATGGGTTTTATTAGGCTGGGATTCGGGTATAAAATTTAGAAATTAGAAGCCCCGAAGCAGGGAATGCGGTCAGGAATGCGATCGTATTTCTGCTATGCGTCCGCATTCCTATCACATAAATGACCCTCAGCTGGGCCAAATGGGTAACAGACTGCCCAGGTATGCGACCACTATGCGGTCCGCATACCTGTTATGCGATCGCATAGTGCATCGCATAACCTCCTCCGCAAAAATGGAGGTGCAAGAATGCGACAACTATGTGGCCCGCATTTCCAAAATGCGATCGCATTTTGGGCTGCATAGCTGTCCTCAAAATGGACAGCAACTGTCCAGGTTTGCGATCACTATGCGGTCCACATACCTGATCTGCGATCGCATAGTGGATCGTAGATCCGCACAATTCTGGAAAATTTTATCTTTTAAGTCCTGGGGTACTTGTACTTCAAAAAGGTCCATTTTTAAGAATTTCTACAGTTATAACAACATGGGGAACATACCCGGGCATCTTATTTAGTTAAGAAATTTTACGGGTCTTTACATCCTCCCCCACTTAGAATCATTCGTCCTTGAATGAGGATCGGGAATCACTAAGCTATGAAAACATGCCTTGCCAACCCCCAATTCTCACTAACTCCGATATTTTCTAAAAATTTCGCCAGAGTTTCCTCTGTAATTAGGCCTATCTACCTACCAGAGAGCCCCCGAAACACATTGCTTACCAATTCCACACTGTTTCAGTCACTTCATCAACTTACACATAATTCGGTTATCTCAACAAGTTGTATATATTCAATTACTTCAACAAGCTACACATAGTTCGTTTAACACCACAAATTTGCACATAATTCAACTATTACAATGAGTTGCACATAATTCAGCTATTTCAAGGATTTGCACATGATCCAACAATTCATAACCTCTACAAATGTGGCACAAAGTTGAGAAATCACAATAGAAGGATAATTAGAGGAGTGGGGTTTCCTTGCACAAAATTTGACACAAAGGAGTAATTGCTTAGAGATGGCAGTTCTCAAGGCCACTACTAGACTTATTCAAACAAATGGGGATATTTCTCTTTCATTTCTTTCTGCTTCCCACGTGGCTTCTTCGACTTGTTGACTCCGCCATAATACTTTAACCGAAGCGACCTCTTTTTTTCTCAACCTGCGAACTTGCCTATCAAGAATAGCAACCAGAACCTCTTCATATGAAAAATCTTCATTAATTTCAATGGTCTCACCCGGAACGATGGCAGGTGGATCACCAATAACCTTCTTCAGCATGGACACATGAAACACCGGGTGCACTAATGACATCTTATGGGGCAATTCCAGCCTATACGCCATCTGCTCTATCTTTTGAGAAATCATATATGGCCCGACATACCTGGGGCTCAATTTCCCTTTCTTCCCAAACCGCATCACTCCCTTCATGGGAGACACCTTCAAGAATACCCAATCATCTACTCGAAACTCCAAATCTCTTCGACGAATGTCCGCATAGGATTTCCGATAACTATGAGAAGTCTTCATCCTCTCCTGAATGACTCTAACTTTTTCCATAGCTTGGTGCGCAAGATCTAGTCCTACCAGTTCCGCCTCACCAACCTCGAACCGTCCAATCAGCGACCTACACCTCCTTCCGTATAATGCCTCAAATAAAGCCATCTGAATACTAGCATGGAAACTGTTATTGTAAGCAAATTCTATAAGCGGCAAGTGATCATCACAACTACCCTTAAAATCTAATACACAAGCCCGTAACATATCTTCAAGCGTCTGAATAGTCCGCTCTGCCTGGTCGTCTGTCTGCGGGTGGAAAGTTGTGCTGAGATTTACCTGCATACCTAATTCTTGCTGAAATTTCTTCCAAAGGTTAGTTGTGAACTGGGCCCCTCGATCCGAGATAATAGATACTGGAGTGCCATGGAGCCTGACTATTTTTTTTATATACAACTGAGCGTACTGTTTTGCTCGGTCTTGACTGGCAAGAAATGCGTCGACTTCGTGAGTCGATCCACTATCACCCAAATTGAGTCGAACCTACGCGGAGTGCGGGGTAACCCCACCACAAAGTCCATATTGATCATTTCCCATTTCCATGTTGGTATTTCTATATGTTGTGCCAACCCACCGGGCCTCTAATGCTCGGCCTTCACTTGCTGACAATTCGGACACCTAGCCACAAAGTCCGCCACACCCCTCTTCATACCATTCCACCAATAAATCTCCTTGAGATCGCGATACATTTTTGTAGAACCTGGGTGTACGAAATACCTGGAATTGTGAGCCTCCTCCATAACTCTCTCCCGAAGAACATCCACATCCGGAACACATAGCTTCCCTTGGTACCGCAAACACTATCATCATTGCCGAGTGAAAATGCAGAAGTCTTGTGATTCAGAATTGATTCTCTCAACTGTGCCAAAGCTTGATCCCTGAATTGCTTTCCCTTGACTTCCACTACAAGCGAAGACTCTGCTCCATTACACACCACGACATTCCCTTCATTTGAGGCCAAAAGACAGACCCCCCAATCTGGCCAACTGATAAACCTCCCGAGCCAAAGGCTTCTGACATGCTTCCAAATGGACCAAGCTTCCCATGGATTTTCGACTAAGAGTGTCGGCTACCACATTCGCCTTTTCTGGATGGTACAAAATATTCATATCATAATCCTTGAGAAATTCTAACCACCTCCGCTGCCTTAAGTTCAACTCCTTCTGTTTGAATGAATACTGAAGACTCTTGTGGTCTCTGAACACGTCCACATGGACCTCATAAAGATAATGCCGCCAGATTTTCAGTGCAAACACAACCACCGCGAGCTCCAAATCATGCATCGGGTAATTCCTCTCGTGATTCTTGAGCTTCCTAGAAGCATACACTATTACCTTACCACATTGCATCAATAAACACCCCAAACCAACCCTTGAAGCATCACAATACACCACAAACCCTTCTGAACATTCCGGCAAGGTCAACACTGGCGCCGAAGTCAATCTTGATTTCAATTCTTGAAAACTCTTTTCGCAAGCCTCGAACCACTGAAACTTAATCGCTTTGTGCGTCATCTTAGTCAACGGGGAGGAGAGAGTAGAGAATCCCTCCACAAACCTCCGAAAATATCCAGCTAAACCCAAGAAACTGTGGATCTCCGTCGGGGTTGTTGGCCTAGGCCAATCCTTCACTGATGTTACCTTTTGGGATCAACCTGAATCCCTTCCCTAGAAACAACATGGCTCAAAAAGGTGGCTGATTCTAGCCAAAACTCACATTTTGAGAACTTTGCATACAACTGGTGCTGATGGAGAGTCTGCGGAACTGCCCTGAGGTGATTAGCATGATCGTCCTGACTCCGCGAATAAACAAGGATAACGTCGATGAAGACTATCACGAAAGAGTCAAGAAACGGCTTGAAAACCCGATTCATAAGATCCATAAAAGCTGTTGGGGCGTTGGTTAGCCCAAAAGACATTATCAAAAATTCGAAGTGCCTACAACGAGTCCTGAAGGCTATCTTAGGAACATCCTGCTCCCTGATCTTCAACTAGTGAATACCTGGACCGTAAATTAATCTTTGAGAAGAACCTAGAAACTTGCAACTGGTCGAACAAATCATCTATCCGAGGCAATGGGTATTTGACTTTGATGGTGACCTTGTTGAGCTGCCGATAATCAACACACATTCGAAGCGATCTATCTTTCTTTCTGACAAAAAGAACCGGTGCGCCCCAAGGCGACACGCTTGGCCTAATGAAACCCTTTTCTAACAGGTCTTTCAATTGCTTCTTTAACTCTCTCAATTCTGTCGGCGCCATTATGTAGGGTGGAATAGATATTAGCTGCGTACCTGGCAATACATCAATCCCGAAATGGATCTCTCTATCTGGTGGAATCCTAGGAAGCTCACCCGAAAATACTTCAAGAAATTCATTCACAACGGGCACAGATTCAGGACAGGCACCTCTGAAGTGGTGTCTGCAACCCGGGCCAAATGGTAGATGCACCCTTTCCTGATCATCTTTGAAACCTTAAGATAGGAAATAAACCTACCTCTTGGCATGATATTATTCCTCTCCCACTCGATAACTGGTTCATTAGGAAACTCAAGCCTCATCATTCTTGTTCGGTAGTCGAGTTTAGAAATGCACGAATAGAGCCAATCAGTCCCCATAATTACATCAAAATCTACCATTCTTAACTCAATAAGATCGGTCATGGTATCCCGACCGCGCACCGTGACAACACAAATCCTATAGACTCGCACGGCCGTAATAGAGTCATCAACCAGAGTTGACACAAAGAACGGCTCGTGAAGCTGTTCTGATTCTATCCCAAAACTTGAAGCGATAAATGGAGTAACATATGACAAAGAGGACCCGGGATCAATAAGAGCATAAACATCATGTGATTGAACAGTCAGAATACCTGTGACAAAATCTGGAGAAGCCTCCGCGCTCTGGTGACCACTCAAAGCATAAAACCGACTGGGTCCCCCTTGACCCCGTGCTCCTCCCCTAGCTGCACTGCGCCATGCTGGAGCTGGAGGGCATGCTGAAGATGTAGCGGCTGAAGAACTGGATGGCTGAGTAGTGCCCCTACCCGTGCCCTGACTGGGTGCACGGAAGTCTCGCTGAATATGGCCTCTCACTCCGCATCTATAGCATACCAGTATGTCCAAGTAACAGGGCTTAGAATGAAACCTCCCACACTTAAGGCACGGGGCCCTCCGCTGCTGCTGGAACCTCCAACCTGAACGACCCGACTGATGGTACCTCCTGCTATTTGAACCTAGTCCAAAGCGACCTCTCTGCTGATAATCGTGCCCTGATGGCGGTGCACTGGCTGAGGACTGAGCATAGGACTAAGATGACCCTCTCCCAATGGATGACCTCCCACCTACAACTGAACTCCCACGGTTGCTCGCTGATGGGGATCTACTACTACTCTCTCTCTCTATTCGTATCTTTAATTTCCAAGCCTCCGTAGCCTGCGCGAATCCCACGATCTTCCCGTAGTTCATATCTGAGTGCAACGTAGCTGTAGCAGCTTCATTAATAACCAAAGGACCAAGGCCCTGCACGAACCGGCAAATTCTAGCCTCCATAGTGGACACCATATGAACAGCATATTTGGACAAGCGCACGAATTCCATATAATACTCCCACACACTCATGTTGCCCTACTTGAGGACCTCAAACTCCGTAGCACGGGCTGCCATAATCTTGGCAGACAAGAAATGATCCATAAAGGCATCTACAAACTCCTCCCACCTTGCTGGAGGGCTCCTCTCTCCACGGGAACTCTCCCACATCTCGAACCATGAATATGCAGCTCCCTTCAGACGATAGGAAGCTAACTGAACTCCCTCTGTCTCAGTAGACCTCATAACCCGGAGGGTCTTGTACATCTCATCTATAAACTCCTGAGGATTGGCCTCTGGGTCGGTGCCTGTGAACTCTGGAGGGGCTAACCGTAGAAACTGGTTGACTCTGGAACCTGAAGAGTCCCCTTGCTCGCTAGAGGACGCAGGGGCGATATTTGATCTTTTGCCCTGGGAGGCCACTAGATGAGTCAACATATGGAAAGCTCCCCTGAGGTCCCCATAAAAATGCCGGGACTGGAAGCTGAAGCTGTAGGTGGGTCAGGAACATCAGCGGGAGGAATTTCAGCACCCTCCGCTGGAGCAGGAATAGGAATAGGCTGTCCTGGAGTGGAGGAGTCAGGCTGATTTATGGACGGGGAGTCATTCACACCCGCACCATCAGCTGGAGAATTTATGACCACTCTTGGGGTGGCATTGGCCTCTAGGCCAAACCGAGCTCTCTTCTTCGTGTCATTTACTGAAAATTGGAACAACGCACGAGTTAGAGATAGACAGCCTGACCTTTCACCACATCGCACGACATAGAGTAGCAATAAAAGGGTACTTTCCTAAATGTCCATGCAGCCCCCCAATTATAGATGTGGTCGATAACACACTGATAAAAAGGGCTCTACTAGACACGACTGAGAGACATCCTAGGACACTTTTAAAACCTTAGGCTCTGATACCAAGTTTGTCATGTTCCAAAATCTGAGGGACGAGACCGGCGCCTAACCAAAAGATTCCGGTCAAGCGGACCTGGATTGCCTTTCTTACCCAACGCGCTACCCCGCGGTTACAATATACATTTTATAAATGAAATAGCAAAATAGAGTCAAGATATGTATTCTCATCATAAGTGCATTTTCCTCCTTTAAAGATTTAATTCGATAATCCCAAAACACATGTGCTAAATACAAAATTTCCGATGTGGAACCACGATTCTAATAAATACGACCACTACCCAAAATACATGTACAGCCCACATAGTGTTTACGGAGCCTCTAAGAATACTAGGAGTTTACATAGACTTGCCGGGAACAAAGCCCCGGCTAAACCTTTAGAGCCACAACATATACAAAAGAAGATGATATAGACTACACACGACCTCGAGAGAAAGTGGGGCTCACCAGAACTGTTGAAGGGATGAAGAGGAGGCACCACTATCGGCGGTCGGAGCTACCTTCTATGGTATCACCTAAATCCATATCAAAGATGTAGCGCCCCCGGCAAAAGTGACATTAGTACCATTGAATAGTACTAGTATGTATGAACAAACTTTACTCTAAGTAAAATCAAAGCAGTGCACAAATAGAAGGCAGCCAAAGAAACCAAACAATTATTACACAGAGATACAGAGAATCACAAATGAGGTTTCCACAGTTCCTTATTTCAATTGTTCTCTTGCTGCGGCGCGCAACCCAATCCTACCTTACAATCATATTCCACCCTTATTTCTTCTCATCATTCTACCCTTCTTTCTTCTGTTGCGGCACGCAACCCGATCCCATCAGACATTATTTAGATAGCAACAACAATCAACAATTTAATCACAAGAATTTCTACCATCAAGAGTATAAATTTGTAACAACCACACAACCATGTGAAAACAAGGGAACAACAATCTTTACCAAGCAGTGAGTCATGTATGGTACGCCATAACCATTTAGATCAGTTAAATAAATTCAAATTTCTTTCCTATCATTTACTACACAGCCCTTAGCACTTGGATACTTTTAACAATTGAGTTCATTACCATTTTCATTAATTTAGTAGCACTTTCTTTCGTACCGATAAGTTCAAGCATATAACGAGTCTTGCACATGTCAGGGTAAGCACAAAGAATCATATTTCACAATCTCAAGTAGAATGGTGACATGGTAATCAACTTAGGCATTCAGAGAACACGATGCTTCACCTCATCACAATAGGGCAATCGATTCAAATACAATCGAACCAGGAATTCATACCGAATGCTCGGACACCAACAAGGCGACTCTACAAAGATTAAAGTTAGCCATACATACCTCGAGTCAGGTTTTCCATTTAATATCTATTCTCAAATCACCGGACCTTCTAATGCCTCCAATCCAATTTATAAGATGACATGTTTAGACTTCGAATTAGAAATCATGAACTCATTTGGGCATTCTATCAAACACTATGTGATCCCTTAGATTAACTAAACCCTTTTTAGTGAAAGATTACTCTAACTTGCTTCCCTTTACTAGGTTATGGTACGTTAATCACATGCATGAAATGTCCTAATACTCATCTTCAAGAACCACCTAGGTGAGTCCCATTTTAGCTATATTCAGATAATTTAAGGAAGAAATGGGGTGAGAAATTTACCTCTTATGGTGAAGAAGACAACGACTACTCGAAGATTTACAGGCCTGAGTAGAGGCGGTGGACTGTTTTGATGAAGAAGATGACTTTCTCTCACTAAACTCACTCTCCCTTCTCTCTATTTTAGTCAGATAGACGTTAAAATGAAAAGGGTAGGGGTTTTATTAGGCTAGGGGTCGGGTATAAAATTTAGAATTTAGAAGCCCCTAAGCAGGGATTGCGGTCAGGAATGCGATCGCATTTCTGCTTTGCGGTATGTATTCCTGTCGCATAAATGGCCCTTAGCGAGGCCAAAATGGGAAACAGACTTCCCAGGTATGTGACCACTATGCGGTCCGCATACCTGTTATGCGATCGCATAGTGCGTCGCATAACCTCCTCCGCAAAATGGAGGTGCAAGAATGCAAAAACTATGCGGCCCGCATTGCCAAAATGTGATCGCATTTTGGGCCGCATAGCTGTCCTCAAAATGGACAGCAACTATCCATGTATACGACCACTACGGTCCGCATACCTGATCTGCGATCGCATAGTGGACCGCAGATCCGCACAATTCTGGAAAATTTTATCTTTTAAGTCTCGCGTTACTTTTACTTCAAAGGTCAGTTTTTAAGAATTTCTACAGTTATAACAACATGGCGAACCTACCCGGGCATCTTATTTAGTTAAGAAATTTTACGGGTCTTTACAATACGTCGTGTTGAGTACTGCATTTTAGCCACAGACGGACGAGCAGTCCGAGCGCACTATACATATTTTGGAGGACATGTTACGTGTCTATGTTATTTATTTTCGAGGGTCATGTCGCTACCTGGTTGGTTGGTTTGAGCCTACAGAGGCTAGGATGTTGGGCACTAATTTGGTCTGTGATGCCTTAGAAAACGTGAAGTTGATCTAGGAGCGGCTTCATACATCGCCGTCCAAGCAGAAACGTATGCTCACGGGAAGGCTTGTGATGTTGCATACATGGTGGGTGGTAAGGTTTTGCTCAAAGTTTCACCCATGAAGGGTGCGATGAGGTTCGGAAAGAAGGACAGTGGCGCCCTAGGTGTATTGGACCTTTTGAGGTACTTGAGCGAGTAGGACATGTGGCATACATACTTGCCCTGCCACCTAGTCTATCAGGAGTTCACCTAGTGTTTCATGTTTCGCTGCTCCGGAAGTATTATGGTGATTCGTCACATATTTTGGACTTTGGCATAGTGCACTTAGATGGAGATTTGACTTATGATGTGGAGTCGGTGGCCATTTTAGATCGGCACGTTCAAAAGTTGAGGTCGAACAATATAGCATCAGTGAAGGTTCGTTGGAGAGGTCAGCCAATCGAGGAGGCTACTTGGGAGACCGAGCATGAGATGCGAAGCACATATCCTCACTTTTTTGAGACCCTAGGAATGATTCTAGACCCGTTCGAGATGAACATTTGTTTAAGAGGGGGAGAATATAACGACCGGCCAGTCATTTTGAGTATTTTAGCCCCATTCCTCCTATTTGATGCTTTAAATATGTGCATTTATAATCCCGGGTTGTTGGTTTGGTTTTGGGGAAGTTTCAGAGTGAATTGGGACACTGGTCCCAAGGTTGGACGCTTAAGTTAAGAGAGCTGACAAGAGTTTAACTTCAGTGTAGAAGACTCCAGAATGAGTTTTGATCGTTCCATTAGCTTCGCGTGGTGATTTTGGACTTATGTGTATGTCAAGGGTCGAATTTGGAGGTACGTAGGTTGATTTAATGCCTTTTGGCAAAAGTTGGAAAGTTGAAGGTTTGCAAGGTTGATAGATTTGACCAGGAGCTGACTTTGTTGATATCGGTTTTAGATTTTGGATCCGCAAGTTTGAATAGGTCTGTTGTGGAATTTGGGGATTGTATGCAAAGTTTGATCTCTTTCCGAGTTGGTTTGATGCGATTCGGCATGAGTTTTGGAGGTTGGAAGTTCAGTAGTTCCTTAGGCTTGAATCAATGTTTGATTCATGATTGGGATGTTGTTTTATGTGATTTGAGGCTTCGAGTAGGTTTGTGTTATGTTTTGGGATTGGTTGGCATGATTTGACAGGTCTTGGGGGTCTCGGGTATGTTTCGGATTGATTTCAGCTTGTTTTGCATATATGTTGCATCGTTGAAGTGTTGTTGAGTCTGGTGCTTTCACACATGCACAAGAATGGTCGCAGATGTGAGTTTGCAGATGTGGGCGAAGGGCCTCAGAAGCATACAAGGATAGAGGTCTGGGAGAATCGCAGGCGCGAAAGGCAAGGCGCAGGTAAAAGGTAGCACCTGGGAAGGGATGGCCGCAGATGCGCAAGCACATGTGTGGATTATTTTCCACAAAAGCGGAAGCCTAGGAATTTAGTTGGTCTCGCATATGCGAGATTTTGACCGCAAATGCGGTGCCGCAGAAGTGGCTAAGTGACCGCAGTTGCGGAACACTAGTATATATTTGTATTCGAAAGGTTTTGGTCATTTTTTATTATTTGGAGTTTTGTAGCTCGGTTGGAGGCGATGTTTGGGATATGTTTCACCATAATTGAAGAGGTAAGTGAAGTTTAATCACTTTTGATGATATATATTGATTATCCATGGATTATTACAGCTGATTTACATGAATTTAAGGTAGAATTTGGGGATTTTAGACTAAGTTATTGGAGAGTGTGATATTTCAGGATTGATTTGTGGTAAGAATTGGATGACACACATATATTTGGACCCGTATTGGAATATGTGTTCAGAATTTGTGAGTTTGGTCATGTTCCAAGGAGCAAGTCTGGGGTTGACTTTTTCTTTTGACTTTACGATTTTGGTTAAAGATCTTAGCTTTATCATTTGGATTCATTTCATTTGGCTTTATTTGATGATATTAAGTTATTTTGGCTAGATTCGAGCCGTCTGGGGGTTGATGTCCAGGGGGAAAGGCTTCTTAGAGTACTGATTTGTCTTGCTTGAGGTAAACATCTTGCCTGAACTTGGTTGAGGCACTAGTTGCCTAAGTTATTTGTAATAGTTGTGTGCTATGGGTGGCGCGCATGTGTGAGGTTGAGCTTGTGTTCACGCACCAGGGTATGTCTCATATTGTGGGTAGTGTTTAGGCTATTCTTAAGCTTAATGATGTGATGTTTCTTATATTTGTACCCCTTTTGTGAGCTAATTGTACCATATTTGAGGTTACGTTGAGGTTACTCTCCTAATTGAAACTGATAATTTCATGATGTATTTGCTGGATTGAGCTATGATAACACACTTTGCACATGCATATGCATTAGCATGCCATTTATACCAATCCAGGAGTATGAAGTTTGATATTCATTGATCATGTACAAGTATTCTTGTATATCTGCTTTCTGTGTGATATGATCTGGACCAGCAGCCTATGACCACGGCGGAGGATTGTGATATTGAGCATGTGACTATGCTAGGCGGATTGTTATTATTTGCACGTGAGACATCCATGCAGTTGATATTATTGGCACGTGAGTTGTCCAAGCAACACGTGAGTTGTCCATGGATATCCAAATATTGATAGTTTTGGCATGTAAGTTGTCTGTATAGCACATAAGTTGTTCGTGCAGTATGTGAGTTGTCTGTGCGGTAGATATTATGAGCACGTGAGTTGTCTGTATAGCACATGAGTTGTCCGTGCAACACGTGAGTTGTCTGTGTTGTTGATATTTTTAGCACGTGAGTTGTCTGTCCAGCATGTGCATATGGATCCCACCCCTAGGGTCACTCTTTCATGTTCCTTCTTGATGGTGTACACGCGGTTATTGAGGAAAACTGATCAATGGTTTTGTACGGTCATGGAAATTTTGAGGGTCAGTTGGCCAGTGTTTGATTTGGTTATTGTATTTCTTCTTTACTTGCAATTTTCTTGGTTATCCACCTGATTTATTGCATATACTCTTTATATGGTGAATTGTTGACTGAGTAGAGTACGTCAAGTTATCATGTGAACCAAGGTGGTACTTTCTATGATTTATTGATTTGTTCATGATTATTGTTATGTACTTGTTGGATTATTAATCTATACAGGTTAATAGCGAGTATCATTTATAATTCTTGCTTCTATTACATGGCCGAAGTTAGTTATGGTACTTGCTGAGTATGAGATCGGTTGTACTCATACTGCACTCTGCACTTAATTATAAAGATCCAGATGTTGGACTAAGTTATGGATAGCTCTAAGGTATTGATGTGAGAATTTTGGAGAGGCAGTCGTGGCGTCAATTCTCCTTTTGTATTGTTATTTCCATTCCAATATCGTTGTTTTGTATTCCATACTTTTACTTTTGACTGGAGCTCATGACAATATATTATCAGTTATGGGAAGATATCGTATTTTGACGCAATTGTACATGTTAATGGCATTAGACTTGTACCATTTCCTTGCTATGTTATTATGTTCCGTTGTTGTTATGTTGGCTTGCCTAAAAAGTGAGTGAGGCGCCATCACTACCAGTTTGTTGTTTTGGGGACGTGACATATTGGTTAGACTTATTATGTAATTTTAGAATTTTTACTCTTTATTTATGATATTATGTTGCTGAATGCCTAATTCTTTTGTTATTATAGTTAACTGTTGGCTTGACAGGAAAGTAGAATTAGATGCCATCACGACTCCTTGATTTTGATTCGTGACATGAAGTTGTTGGAAACTGGAATGAAATATGTTGAGAAGGCCAATAAATACATACGCTAATTTAGAATTTTAACTAAGTAAATGTGATCCACTGGAACTCAATTTTAGATATTTGTCTTAATTATTTTATGCTAAAAACTTAAAATTATACATACAAAAAAACATGAATATATTCTTTTTGAGTAAATAGGAAAATATATATATTAAAGTTACGTAATATTTGTTACATCATATTCTTCATTAGTGTCATGTAGGACATTTTGATTGCCTAAGCTTGACACCGTATTGCAAACATTCATGGTTAGGTACTTAACAGAAAAACACGATTGTCTTGGTCATACTTAACAAAATTAACAACACAATTGGGAAGGGATACAAAAACTTTTTTTTTTTTCTGAAATCCTGCCATCCTTCGCTAGTTGGTGTGCCACAGTGTTGCCTTGTATAACAACCCGCAATCATTAACAAGATTATCAAGTAATCTATTACCATGTTGTATAGTTTGAATTGCCTCCGCACATTCATTTCTATTTCCGGTGGGAATAAACCCCACTCATGGGCAATTTTGAGTCCTTCCTTTAATGCTTTAATCTCTGCTTCCAAAGAACCCCTAGCATGCATGGATTTTGTGAAGCCAACAATCCAGTGACCATATGCATTACGAAACACATCCTCCGGGCCACTTTTGTTTTATGATAGTCCTTATAACTAGCATGAATATTTAATTTGTACCAACCTCTAGGAGGTTTTTGCCAATTTATTTTCAATTGGATCTTCTTAAGGGGACCTGGACTGTTTTCAGTGAGGAGTGTGAATTCTAAAGCCCTATGGTTAATGTTGTTTGTGCTTATTGAGAGTCTCAAATTATTATGATTGTTGGAATTTCTATTTATCCAAATTTCCCATAGGACAAATGGAAAAAAGGAGTTCCACTTTAGGAGCCCATTTCTCATAGAGAAATCAAGATTTTTTAATTGTAAGAACCAGTGATCACCCATGAGATCAAAAAACATGAATATATTCATATTAGGAAAAAGTAGATCTATTGATATCGGATGAAACTTACCTATATCGAATATTTATACCATATTATATCAACTTATTTAATATAAAAGATCATAATCATTGATGTAGCAACACTTAGTTATTTAATTTTCATCATTGCTCCAAGTAAACATTGACAACAAATTGGCTTTGTGTCGTGGATCAACTAGCATGCCAATTGAGATATATGTTAGGAAATTCTATGCGACATAATAAATATATACATTGTATTTACTATTCATAGCTACACTTTTAGAAAATTACCACTCATAGCTATATTTGAATTAGTATTGGTAAATCCATCTGAAAGTACTAAAACAAGATAACAATTATTTGAACTGAAACAAGAGAGCAACAAGCTCTCATAACTCAGTCGTTTAGACCACCTGCTTTAGTAAGAGGAGGTCTTGAGTTCGACTCTAAACGAGAGCATTCCATATTTTTTGTATTTTTGTATTTCTGTACTTTTGTACTTTGTCTTGGTTGTACTCGTTGCGCCAACGAATACAGTCGACGCAGGTTGTATACTTTGTATACGCTCCTATTTTTTGCCTTGGTTGTATTCATTACGTGGACAAATACAGTTGATACATGTTGTATTCGTGCGCGAATGAATATTGTTGCACAAATGAATACCATTGACACATGATTATTCATTGCTCGTCTGAATACAAATGATACAAGTTGATAACAATTGAACAGTACCTAGGAATGATAATTAGGCAAAATATAGTTACATATGGTAATTAGCCTCTAAATTGTGGCGCTTTATAAAAGTTCCTCTATGTGTTAACGTCTCCAAAGAGAAAGAACAATTGGACGAATTGGTTATGGCTCGTTTTTATCTCATCTTATGTCACGACCCACAATCTCAGCTCAAGGTCGTGATGGCACATAGCCAAACTTGCTAAGCAAGCCAACTCGAAGATAACAAATAAAGTCCAAATTTATTATTTAAGAGAGGTATATAGCAATAAGAGATGAGAATAGTCTAAAAAATATGATAATATCTTATAAAACCACAAGCAAGGCCTAAACACGACCAATACAATACACTAGCCAAGACTAGCTGTGACACAAGTAAACGAGCAAACTACAGAAATGAGATCATGTTTGTATACATGTCAGATTGTCTGAAATACGATAGATAGAAACGCATAAAAGGAACAAGGATGCGGGAACTACGAAGTAGATCTATATAGTACAGCTTATCCCAAGTCTTCGCGATAACTCCTAGCCCAGTCAGGAAGCTCTGCTTGAACCAACGAAAGGATATATACAAAAAGATGTTTAGAATCATAGTATGAGTACACCACGGTCGATACCAGTAAGTATTAAGTCTAACCTCGAAAAGTAGCGGCAAGGCTAGATGCTTCTTGATACATACCACATAAGAAAAATAACAAAATTAAGAACTAGAGCAATAGATAATATCATAAGTAATAAGAGTCACGGGTATCAACGGATAGGCATGCTTTTCTAGATCAAAAATAACCCTGTCGCTGCTCAGATATAACAGTAAAAGATAACTTGCTCAAATAACAGAGTCGGGACTTCCAATTAGCATATAAGGATGCCAAGTAACAATTTATAATGAAATAAATACTTCTAAACGAGTCAATAATAAGAATGCATGCTCAATTGGTACAAGATCCATGTACCACGATATAATCCATATATCACATAACCCGACACAAATCCATGTATCGATCGGTACAAAATTTATATATCGACCCCGCTCACGAGACCCACCGTAACACGGGTTATCACCTGACTCCAGAGGGACGGATCCAAATTCAAGCGCAAGAGAGGTATAATAACATCCCTCATAAATCAATATGAGATCATCATCGTCAATGTGCCATAATTGTATCTCACCTACACGCTTACCCTTCGTGCCAATTCCCCGGTCTAATTCATGTATCCATTATAATAAAATGTATGTATATGCTCAAGAATCATAGATAGAAGGTGCACAATGACTTAATAAATATCATATGGATATGTGCTCATGGAATCTTTATGTGACTACGGATAACTATGCATTTCATCATATCAAGAATAAGCGCCTATGCCTTCACAATTAGTCATAAACCTAGTCATGATTTCTAACGTGAATAAGATAACAAACGTAGTCACATAAGCCAAATAAATCATGAATTAAATGAGCACATAGTCAAACAAAGCATGAAATATTCTAATTTTTACCTCTAATCATGATATAACTCGGTAAATGAATATACGCTAGTCATCACGTATACACACCACCTTCAATACCTCACACACATATCAACAAGTCCAATCCTAGGGGTTTCCTTCTTAACAAGGTTATCCAAGAGACTTACCTCCTCCTGATAGCCTCTAATCTCCCAAAACTGTCTTTCCTCTCAAATCAACCTCCAAACATGTCAAATCTAGTCAAATACAACTCAATAACGTCAAATAATGCCATAGGAATCAAACCCAAACCATGAAGATTTAATATTTAATCAATTTCACAAAGTCAATAAATAACTAAACCTGGGATTACCCCCGGAAACCTGACAAATTAACTAATCATGAACATCCATTCCAATATGAGTCCAAATACATAAGTTTCACCAAAAACCGACTCCAAATCGGGGTTCAAATATCCATAATTTATTTTTTAAAATTCCTTACAAAATCTCCAATTTCTCCCTTAGATTTCATCAACCAAAGGCCAAAATCAAATATGGAATTATGAATTAAAATAAAATCTAAGTAAAGAACACTCAATTCAAGTGGTGAAAATCGCCTAAAAATAGCTCGAATTCGAGCTCCCAATCATAAAATATGATTAATGCTGCAACACAGTCGATTAAAAATGGCATTGCCCAGCGATTCTGCTTCTGAGGTCCAAATGTCGCATCTGCGACACCTCGCCTGCGGAAATCCCTCGCAGATGTGGAATTCACTTAAGCTCCGACCCTTCGCTTCTGCATTCAAAACACCGCTTTTGCGAACCCGCTTCTGTGGTCCACTAAGCGCACCTGCGATCCAGATTCGGCATTTGTGGTTTGCACCTACCTTGTCACGACCCGAATCAACCCTCCGAACGGGATCGTGAAGGCACCTAGTCCCTATGACTAGGTAAGCCTAAAATAAGCGAAAAAATAAGGCAACATAGAAATAAACAGTAAAGATATAACTTAAGCCGCTCGATATTTACAGCTTTCACTCTCCCAAAACCCGGAATATCACCAAGTCACAAGCTTTATACAACTATAGCTCTTTACAACGGAATAAGGAAAATTGTGTATATGTCTATCTCCTATGCCTATAGTAGAGTAGATGGGGACACGTGAGATTCTGCGGATGCGACAGAATTACCTCGCGGTCTCCTAAGCAAGTGTTGTAGTACTCCTAGCCAAAATGTTGTGTATCGGTACCTGGATCTGCACATGGGGAATGCGCAGGAAAGGGCGTGAGTACTCCACATTCGGTACCCCGTAAGTGCCAAGCCTAACCCCAGTCAAGTAGTGACGAGGTCAGGTTAAGGCTCTACTGAGTTTGAAAATAAGACAGTTATAAGTCTAAACAGTGAAATATAAATAAGCAATGATAGCAGAATTTAAAAGGAAAATTGAAGGAAATAATAAAGAAGAACCCTCGGCTCAGCACAGCATATATGTCAACAGCAAATATGCAATGCAGTATAGGGGGAAAGCTCCCGGATCTCGGTCCGTAGTCCATATTTAAATATGTTATGCAGTACAGGGGGAAAACTCCTGGATCTCAGTCCGTAGTCCCAATTTAAATATGCAATGCAGTACAGGGGGAAAGCTCCTGGATCTCAGTCCGTAGTCCCAATTTAAATATGCAATGCAGAAGTCTATTGGATACGATTTAATTAAACAGTTCAAGAAAACAAAAGGCAAGAATAAGGTAAACTACCTAAGCATGGTGCAATTAGTAGCAAATAAGAGGAATTCAAGTAAGGACAGGTAGGCATGCTTATTCCTACGCTAACTATTCAGTTATGACATAAAGCAGTAATATAGGAATGAATATGAGTTATGTCATGGAAGGAAAAGTGGAATTTTAGCAACAATGACCCGTGTAGGCACTTGTCACCTCACGTACACGGCGTCCACATAACAAAATCGGTATAAAAATACCTAAGGGGAAGTCCCCAACACAGAGTTAGGCAAGACACTTACC
The DNA here is from genome assembly GCA_005239495.1 of Nicotiana undulata. NCBI lineage: Eukaryota > Viridiplantae > Streptophyta > Magnoliopsida > Solanales > Solanaceae > Nicotiana > Nicotiana undulata. Next base: position 85,858 of record ML257626.1, read on the forward strand.
TTGACTGCGCTAATCAACTAAATACCACGCTCTTGCCATGAGTATCTGACTCCGGGTGGCCCAAATCTATTCAATTCGATTGCATATATCACTTCCAGGGAACAAAATAGCTAATTAATTCAAAGCTAATGCGCGAAATTAGGAAATTCGCCCAAAAAGTCCCCTAGTCCCACGTCTCGGAATCGGGTAAAAGTTATATTTTCTGAACACCCATTCACTCACGAACTCACTCAATAAAGAATCATCTAAATCCGACATCTAAATCTCCCAAAATCCTCAGATTTCTACTTGGGGAAGTTTCATCCCAATCTCATGGTTTTTCATCCAATTTATTGATTAGATTGAGGAAAATGATAGGGATTATTGATATAAAATTGGATTAAGGTTAGAAAACGTTACCTATGATTATCCTATTCGAATTCCACTGAAAATCGCCAATTTCTGGGTTGTCAATCGATTTTGGAGTTATGAAATTCAAACCCTCGGATTTTTGATATAACCGTCCAGGGATTTCGCACATGTGACTCGATGAACGCACCTGCGGTGCCGCACCTGCAGGATTTCCATCGCAGGTGCGGGATTTCATTTAATACACTGGGATCGCACCTGCGGGGTCGTAGATGCGCTCCGCACCTGCGGATAACCTTTCGCACCTGTGAGCCTAGCCAACCTAGGCTATGTCCGAACCTGCGTGCTCCTCTTCGCACCTGGGTGTCCGCACCTGCGGGAGAACCATCGCAGGTGCGAGACACCAGAACCAGCAATGGTTCAGCAGCTCTCAAGGTTCCAAATTCAGTTGTTAGGCATCTGAAACAACCCCGAGGCCCCTGAGGCCTCAACCAAACCTACTAACCGACCCTAATACCTTATTAGAACTTGGTCGAGCGTTAAAACACATCTTATAACATCAAAATCATCGAATATGCATAGATTCAAGCCTAAGAACTTATGAAATTTCTAAAATCCACATTCGATGCCGAATCACGTCTTAACTCATCCGAATGACCTCATATTTTGCACACAGGTCACAAATGGCATAAAAGTGTTGGTTGTTCTCCTGATTTTATCTTGGTACATAAAGACTGAGCTGGATTGACAGCGTTACGGTGTTTACATATATTCTAGTTGGTTTTGTTGATACCCAAATTTTCCTCAAATTATTTTTAAACTTGCATATATACCTTCAAAATCAGTTTTTATAACAATTGGTATTTTTCCACAATTTTTCCATATTTTTATCAATTTATTTCTAGTTTATCCAGTACTTTTATATCCAATAATTAATCATAAATTGCATTACAAATAATTTCAAAAAATTTCTTAGCTTAGTATATCATTTTTGATCCTATTAAGATTTAATTATTTCACAAATTAGCCAAATTGGTATTATTTGGCCATAATTGCAATGACTTTGCAAAGCCTAATTATACATTTTATGCTAATTTAATTCAATAATCAGTCATTTTATATTTTAAATACTAGTTAATCACCTTAATTTCACCTATTTAGCCTTAATTTTATTTTATATAATTATAGCTACTTTTATTAATTATTTATCTATTTCTAAACGGATATTTAACAAATAGCCACTCTTAATTCTCATTTTAGCCTAATCTACCCAGACCCCAACCCAATTAGTTGGCCCAAAGCATTAGGCCCAGTCTCTAAAGACACCCGACCTAATTTCCCCATTCAATCTGAGCCGTTGATTATTTCAAATC
>MDKH01004794.1:0-86181 GCA_005239495.1 Nicotiana undulata
ACATCAGATGGTGATGCGACTCAAATGCGAACCGCATTTGCGATATGCGGTCGCATATCTGACGGCATTTCACTCATTAATCTTGACTCAACTTTCTGTTGCGGTATGCGATCTTTGGGCTTGAAATGCGATTCACATGTTGCATATGCGATCGCATTCGGCCATTGCTCCCCTCTTTTCTCTTCTTTACTCTCTTTTTGCTCAATTTCACTCCAATTTGACCTTAACCACTTCATGACATCATTTTCTTACAAATAGAGCAATTATACACTGATAGTAACCTCAAATACCCATTGAGCAGCACAAAATCTACTGAAAAGAGGCTAAAATGAGTGGTAAAATTGCCACTCATCAAGTATCTTCTTTTCCAGAACAAAACCGTTCATATGTGGACCGCAGGTCCCAGCATAATTTTCCTCTAGTAGTTTTGATGCTTCTTTTGCACCGACACACCTTAATAATCCCAAATCGGGAGTTCTCCTATACAAGATTACTCCGTTGTGAAAGAAATTGTTGGATAGTCTTCGAAGTGTGCGTTTCTGAGTGGGATTCACAAGCTCTAGGTAATCTCGTTTTGCCAAATACTCCTTGATGTCATGAAACCAAGGATTTTCGTCTGCTTCCTCTTCAACATGGGCATAGTAAGCTGGATGATAATGGATCTTTACTGGAATAGGATCAATAAAGTTCTTGTCGGGGTGCTGGATCATTGAGGACAGAGTAGCCAATCCATCGGCGGACTCATTTTGAATTCTGGGAACATGCCAAAATTCTGTCTTCGTGAACCTCTTCCTTAATTCCTGCACGTGGTGCAGATACGGCAGTATCTTGGAATTCTTGGTTGCCCACTCTCCTTATACTCTGCCACATTGTTGGTGCAGGGGAACTTGAGCTTGGCAGATATTGGATAATGCTGGCCAGTTTCTGATATTAAGACTGCTCCAATGCCAACTCTTTTGAAGTTTGCTGTTCCGTCGAAGAACATCCTCCAACTGTCATAGGATTCTGAAATGTCTTCTCCTATGAATGGTACCTCCTCATCGGGGAATTACATTTTTAGGGGTTCGTATTCTCCGTCCACAGGGTTCTCAGTGAGGTGGTCTGCCAGTGCCTGTCCCTTGACCGCTTTTTGAGTCACATAGATAATGTCGAACTCACTCAGCAGGATTTTCCACTTAGCTAACTTGCCCGTGGGCATGGGCTTCTGAAAGATGTACTTTAATGGATCCATCCTTGATATGAGATATGTTGTGTAGGCATAGAAATAGTGCCTAAGCTTTTGAGCGACCCAAGTCAAAGCACAACAGGTGCGTTCCAGAAGAGAATACCGAGCCTCATACGGAGTGAACTTCTTGCTGAGATAGTAAATTGCCTGCTCTTTCCTCCTCGTTTGGTCATGCTGCCCCAGAACGGAGCCGAAGGGTCTCTCTAACACTGCAAGGTAGAGTAGCAAAGGTCTACCTGGCTCAGGCGGTACTAGGACTGGTGGTGTTGACAGGTATTCCTTAATTTTGTCGAAAGCCCTTTGACAATCATCGGTCCATTTGGTCGTAGCGTCCTTCTTCAACATTTTTAAGATCGGTTCACACATGACTGTAGACTATGTTATGGATCGGCTAATGTAATTGAGTCTCCCCAAGAAACTCATCACATCTTTCTTGCTCCTTGGCGGCTGTAGTTCCTGAATGGCCTTGACCTTTGACGGATCCAATTCTATTCCTCGGCGACTCACAATAAACCCCAACAACTTCCCAGCAAGAACCGAATGCACACTTCGCGGGGTTCAGCTTCAGATTGTATTTTCGCAACCTATTGACGAACTTCCTCAAATCTTCTATGTGGTCATTGGCTTTCTTAGGCTTGATAATAACATCATCCACGCATACCTCGATCTCCTGGTGAATCATGTCGTGGAAGATGATGGTCATAGCCCTTATATAGGTGGCCCCTACGTTCTTCAAACCGAATGGCATCATCTTGTAACAGTACACCCCCCACGGCGTAATGAAAGCCATTTTCTCAGCATCTTCCTCATCCATCCATATTTGATGATAACCAGCGAAGCAATCCAGGAACAATTGTAGCTCATGCTTGGCGCAATTGTCAATCAGGATGTGTATATTTGGCAAGGGGAAGTCGTCTTTTGTACTGGCCCGGTTCAGATCCCGGTAGTCGACACAGATTATGACCTTCCCGTCCTTCTTCGGCACAGGTATGATGTTGCCTAACCATGTCGGGTGCTCAACTACCCTGAGAACCTTGGCGTTGATCTGTTTGGTAACTTCTTCCTTGATTTTCAAACTCATGTCGGGTTCGAAATTTCTGAGCTTTTGTTTTAGTGGCGGACACATTGGATTGGATGGCAATTTGTGAGCCACAATAGACGTACTTAGACCAGTCATGTCATCATACGACCATGCAAATATATCCTCATTCTCTTTTAGAAACTCTGTGTATTCTTTCTTTCCTAACTGTGACAAATGAATGCTGATGCGGGTCTCCTTGACGTTTTCTGAATCTCTCAGGTTGATAACTTCAGTCTCGTCTAGGTTGGACTTAGGTCTATTCTCAAAGTTTTCAACTTCCTTAACAATCTCGTCAGGTATGTCATCTTCTTCTGAATAAACATCTATTTGCTGCGTTATCTCGTTGCATGTCACAGTCATCGGTTCATCAAGACAAGTAATAGTAATGTTGTATATGTAAAGTAATGAGAGAAAAATGATAGCAATAGATATTGATTTATAAGAAAAATTGAAAATGCTTTTGATAAATTGAATAATTTTTTTGACATTTGAAGATCTTGTTGCACGAATTAAAATGCGAAAAATAAAATCATTTTGTGAGAAAAACAATGGATAGTGCTTGTTTTAGCCTTGCTACCCCGAGGCTCGTCGGGCTTTGGTTGTCCTGATAGTCCAATTCTTGAGGCATGTCCCTCTGCTCACAGCCTGTATGGAAGGGCTTTCCTCCCCCTCCTCCTCGAGAATAACATAACAGTCCATGTCACTGTCCTCCAGAAATAAGTTCCTCATTGCTGCAAGTGCATCTTCTTCGTCTTATCCATAATTAATGTTGGCCTGTTGGAAGGTCTGCTCCAGATGCGGTATTGACTGCTCCAAAGGGTAGTAAGGACCGTGCCAAGGTGGCTACCAGTCGTTATACTCTTGCCAAGTATACTCGTACCCTAGACCAAAAGTGGTGCCATGGCTTTTGATGTTGATAGGTTTGGAGATTCCTTGGAGGTTCTTGCCGAGCCCTTTTCCAGAATCGTACCCACTTCAGTTTAGTATACTCTCAATTTTGCTATCCCACCATTTGTCCTTGTCGATAGCATTGACCCGTTCAATATGGTGGTAAGTTTCTCCAGCCAGCTTTCTTCTTCCTTCGATCACCGGAATAGTCTGGCGATTGTAAATAGGGTTGCTACCATCGCCATGAATACTCACCTCTTGGTGGTTCCACTCGAACTTCACTTCCTGATGTAATGTTGACGCTACGGCCCCAGCAGCATGGATCCAGGGTCTCCCTAATAACAGGTTGTAGGACGCTGGCACATCTATCACTTGGTCCCATTTGCAGGCATAGGCTTATCTCACCAATGGTGGACCTTTGAGATCCATCGAAAGTTTTCACATTAATTTATCCATCATTTATCTCATGCAACCATTACCTAATTTCTTGAGTGTTATCAACGGACAGATGTTAAGACTGGATCCTCCATCGACCAGGATTCTGGGGATGAAATAATCTTTCCATTGCACAGTGATGTGCAGTGCTTTGTCATGGCCCAGCCCTTCACGAGGCAGCGCATCCTCATGGAAAGTGATCTTGTGGCTTTCCAACACTTGGCCCATCATATTGGCCATTTCTCCACTAGTGATGTTGTTCGGCACATACGCTTCGTTCAACACCTTTAGCAAAGCACTCCTATGCGTCTCGGGATTCTGTAGCAAAGAGAGGATGTATATTTGTGCTGGCATCTTGATCAGCTGGTCGATGACCGACTACTCCTTAGCCTGTACATTCCTCCAAAGGTCATCTGGGCCTGTCTTAATAAGGGGAGGCCGATTGGAATCCTGCTTGCTTGATTCGGCCAGATGTTCAGGGGTATAGACTCTGCCAGTTCTTGTCATACCCTGCGCTGCAACAACTTCTTCAGTCTTGATGTTGCCTTTCCTTCTCGCCTCGGCTGTGTAATCCCAAGGGATAGAATTTTATAGAAGGGCGACGTGGTCGACATCGCCACTGGAATTGGTGCGACTATCCTTACTTCAAATGGAACATGTGCCTTGGGTTGCAAGACTGCAACCTCAAATGGTGCAGGTGTATTTGCCAGAGACACGAACTCAACTTCAATCGATATTGGTGTCTTTGCGGGTGGCGCTTCTTCAATATCAAGAGGTATGGACATATTTACCTCAGCATCCTCAGATGGTTGAATCTGGACTATGATAGAGTTGAGAGTGACTGGTGGTTTCTTTGGATCATCGCCTTCTACGATCAACCCGATTGATCCCTCGGGGTCCCAATCATTTTCTATTTCGATCATGTGGATATCTCCACCCTTATGGTCTGGCAAAGGATTGTTGCGGATGTTCGGAGCGGGATCTTTTGCCTCAATGATCATGTTATCAATCAGGGACTGTATCTTGTCTTTCAAGGAGCGGCATTCATCGATGGTGTGCCCCTTCATGCGGGAGTGGTATACACAGGACTTGTTTGGGTTAACCCACTGAGAAGGGTTCTCATGGGTGACACCAGAGATATGTGTGTCATAATCAGCAAGTTTGATCTTCTCATACAGCTGGTCGATGGGTTCAGCGATGGCAGTGTACTATTTTTGAGGTTTGCGATAAAAATTAGGATAAGGTCTAGGGAAGTTTTGACGGGTAGGGGGTGATGGGTAATTAGATGGATGAGAATTGTAAGTGTGGTAGATAGGAGCGGGTTGTGAGTATCTGGGTAAAGCAGGTTGATATGTAGGTGGTGGAGATTGGTAGGCGGGTGGTGGAGCTTGGTAAGTGGGTGGTGGATCTTGGTAAGTGGGTAGTGGAGCTTGGTAAGAAGGTGAAGGTGCTTGGTTGTTTGGGGTTGGCTGATATGTGAGTGGAGGTGTTGGATAAGTTTGGTATTTGAGTGGGGATTTGGCTCTTTGTGCAACCATTACACCTCCCACATCTCTTTTCTTGGACACACCACCGGTCTGTAAAGCCTTGTTTGTAGCTTGCAAGGCTTCAAAATTCGTGACCATACCGCTCTTAATACCTTCTTTAATTCGCTCGCCTAATTTGATAATGTCGGAGGACTTGTGGTTCTCAATCACCATCAACCGTTCATAGTACTGTGGGTCCTAGGCCCGAACAAAGAACTTGTTCATATGCTCCTCGTCTAAGGCGGGTCTGACCTTAGCAGCTTCATACCTCCAGTGAGTAGCATACTCGTGAAATGTCTCTATGGGGTTCTTCTTCAAATTCTGGAAATAGAACACATCTGGTGCGTTCTCTGTGTTGAATCTAAATCTGTCCATAAAGTCAGATGCCATGCTTACCTAGTTCGACCACTTCTTGGGATCTTGGGTGCTGTACCAAGACAATGCATCTCCTTTCAAGCTCCTCATAAACAGCTTCATGCGGATCCTTTCATCCTTTCCTACGCCAACCAGCTTGTCACAATAGGTCCTTAGATGGACCCTCGGATCACCAGTACCATCAAACATCTCGAACTTTGGAGGTTTGTACCCCTCAGGCAGTTTGACATCAGGTTGTATGCAAAGGTCTTCATAATTCAGCCCTTCGACTCCTTTGACTCCCTCGACACCTTGAACCCTGTTGGTCAGCTTCCTAAGTTCTTCGGCCAAGTTCTTGATAAGTAGGTCCTTTTCATCAAACTCGGGCGTGTGTGGGATAGGTGGAGTGGAGTGTGGAACGGTTTCCACGTAGATAGCATTGTTATAGGCGTGGAAATGGTCCTTTGTGGGGTTTTGAGGTTCTGGTATAAGTAGTAGAGTGTTTTTTGAAGTATGGCAAGTATTGCATTGTGTTGGGAGAGTTTGGTTCTTTGGCGGAGTGGTGTGATGGTGAGGTGCGGGATACATCTGTTGTCTTAGGATATTTTGTGGAGGTGTAGGGTTTTGAGCATTTGGGAAGTTCACGTCCGGGACGTAAGGGAAAATGACATGTCTAGATTGCGAACCTGATCAAGTTTTTCTTGAAATTTAAGAAATTTCTGTTCCAGTGGTGACATTTTCTCATTTAGGACCCGAATACCCTGGCCATCAGTGGACTCTACCCGTTCAACCATGTTCTCCCTTCTGGCATTGCTGGATTCTTCCATCTTACTCTTGCCTTTGTTCTTGCCTTTAGGGGGACTAAGAGGAGGAGTAGGTGGAGGGCCCTTGCATCTTGTGCGATAAGCTGATGATGCAAGAGTGCAAAAACTAACCTTTAGGGAGCGTAATAATAAAGAAAAAGAAACAAAAACAAAAGGTAGCCAAGTCAGTGAAGATTATGAAAAAGTATTGCAGTATTTAAACACATAGCGCGGGAATGTAAATCGCGTCCTAATTTGTGGACCTATTTTGTGCCCGAGGTAGGCCTAGCGACATATTGATTTGGAGAACTTAAAATGCTAAATGCATCATTTTACTGATAAGAAATAGACGAATCCCAAAACGACACTAAATAAACAGGAAGTAAAGGTCACTAATGGCCATTGACCTTATTACATTGTTAAAGAAAAGAATGATATTCCTATCTACTTGTTCCCAGAAGGACGTTCCCCAGACTCGGCATTTTTTCTCCCCTCGAACAGCTTCCCCAACTCGCGAAGTCCCAGCAACAGGTATGCTCTGGCTAGATGTCCGCCTTTGGTCCCCTCAGCCTTTTGACAGTCTTCGACCCTTTTGATGGATTTCTCCTCCAGCTCGACTATACCTCGTTCTAAGTATCCTAACCTCTTGTTGGTGTTGATAGCCATGTCTTTCCACTCCTCGATCAGCTTCTAGTTAGACTCATGTATTTCGCGGTGCTCATCCTCACATTCACGGATCCTTTTGCGCGGCTGGTTGAATTTGACTTGTGCCTCTGCCTTTTCATCTATAACCCTGTGGCCTTGAATGTACCTTGGCTTTATCTGACCAACCCAATTATCTTCCAACCAACCAGAATAGAAAGGGGTGCAACCAGCATGATACCTGTCTGGCTCGATGGTGTCCTTCTCCAGTACAATCTTGAAGTGCCACATGTGCTGGGCTTGGCACTTGTGAGGACTATCATTGTTTTTGAAGTCTGCTAAAAAATGGCTTATCTTGTCGACCCTGGGTATGACTTTCTCCCTACCTGCTTGCCTCATAACTCGAAGAGGAACGTAAGGGTATGTTCCCCTTAGACCAATTAGTATCAAGAACGGTGCATCTCGGGAACGGGCGATGAACTCCTCTAACGGAAACCACTCAACCATCCACTGAACCTATTCTTTAGTCACGTTACCAAATAGCTCAACCCATCCTTCAGCATTCACAGGCTGAACGAACATGTCGGGGATGTAATTCATTCGCTTTGGATGGTGGAAAGAAGTGTGGTCATTCCACGCCCTCTGCTGAAACTCATGACGGTATTCGACCTTCTAGAGATTCTCCATGAGCCAAAGATGAAGTAGTAGATTGCAGCCATCGAAGTGTTTCGCTCCTCGTTGACACTTCTCCAAGGCTCGGTATATGTCTGCATAGATCATGGGTACTGCTGAATGTCTGCCCACCAATCCCCTCCATTAGGGTCTTGGTTACCATAGCCAACCTAGTATGGATTCTCTCTTTCTTCATTGGAAACACGATTAGACCCAGGAAGTAAACCATGAAGACAAAAACTCTACGATGGATGTGTCCCAAGGATGTGATGGCAAACTCATCATGGTAGGTACGGTATGATTTGCTGTGACCGTAACTTTCGTACAAATAGTCAAAAGGGATGTACGATTCCTTCAAGCATACCAGTTTCGCCTTCTTCTTCAGACCCATCATTTTAAGGAAACCTTCACCTGTGCGGTTCTCAGGCATTAGCAACCCCAGGGTTTCCCACACTAGGCCGGCCAGTACCCCTATCTCCTCTAGAAAAGGTGTCATTTCAATGTCCCCAAAGCGGAATATGACTTTTTCACAATCCCAAAACAAAGTAGCAGCCTCTATTATCATGTTGTTAGGCTGGATTTCTGGAGAGATGGTAGATTGCCCAAATATTTTCTGACGAGAGTTTTGTCACTAGAGTGAAGATCTTCCCACTAACTAAGCAGTCTTGGGTGGATATTGGAGACCATGCCGAACCTGGGGACTTCGTGCCTCATATTTCTGCAAGGCAAACAAGGTTAGACCCTTACCCCCACCAGACTCGACTATTTAATATCAACAATTAACATGAAGCATTTAGTTCTCCAAATAAATGCACAGAACGTGATGATGTTCGTTTGGGTTTAGGGAAACCTAGTGGACTTTGGACAAGGCTTTCTTAAAAGCTATCGTGCGGACAACACTTTTAGCTCGCCTAGGTTTGACCATGATGCATGCAACAATATGACAAAGTAAGGTTTCTATGGGGTTTTAGACTGGTACCCTTGAGCGGACAACTCAAAGGGGAAAGGCACAGAACCGTCGACTGCACCGTTGATCGACTAGTTTTACCATAAATAAGCCTTTCCGAATTTAGGGGTAATAGTATAGGAAGAGCGCAACCACTCATCAAGCGTTGATATAGTATTTGTTTGGCACGAGTGGAGTATGAATGTTGATTATGTAATAATACGCATTAAAAGCAGGTTGTCATGTATTTGCATGTTAAGAAAGCGATAAATACAACAGTTATCATTTAAAGCGGTTACAAAAGAAAACAAAGAAACATGTCAGTTTTGCTTTTTGGAAGGAATAAATATTCGAAAGAGATAAACAATTAATTGCACATAAAAGGGGGGAAAAGGAAACAAAGAATACTCAGGCAAATTAACAAAGTGGTTCGTAACGGTAAAAGCCTAAAGTCCCTAACAGAGTCGTTATGCTGTCGCGCCCCCCTTTTTCCTTGCGGAGATTGAGTTCATGAAATTTGGTTAAGACAATTGTTTTCTTTTGGGAAAGGGGTTTTTGTTTTTGAGAGTCGACACCTAACTATTTTTAAAAGTGCGTTAGGACACCAAAGGGGTTCATTTACAACTACGTATTTAACCAGAGATAGGGTAAGGGCTTGAAATTATCCTAAGGGGAAGGTGTTAGGCACCCCTCAGGATCCACCAGTGTGGTTCCCGACCAAACAACTTTTGTTAATTTGTACAACTTTAGCAAACAAACAAGTAAGGCTCAAATAAGAAGGGATATAAGTCTAAGTACACAGATGTTTGGAAGCAATTAATGAAAAAGGGTTTGATTTTGGAAAGAGTTACAATCTAAGCATGTGAAAGTAAAGGGTATCCTAGGTTTATAATAATATGGATCACATCAATGCAATACCCGGTATGACACTCCTCAAAGAGGGGCTACACGTGGTATTAACACACCGGTCATCATATCCATATTCTACCCTTTCCCACCCCGTGAAGGTAATTAAAGCGCGTATTGGTCACGAACTCTATTGCATGTTGTTACCCGGCCCTCTCCTATTAGTCCTGGAGGAAATTAGAACTACTATCCTAAAAAGGGAGGTTTCCAGTTATACCCTCAGGTTTTAAAGGTAAAAATGCTAAGGCGACATATAATAAACCAGTAGGAGTTGCAAGTAAAGGTGAGCATGTAAAGAAGATAGAGGCTCAAGTATTCCTCCACATGTATTGCATATAAACAACGTGTCTCATACACAAATTAAGGTCCAGATTCAATTCCGAAGCATGATGTCTAAATGATAATAGCAGAATCATTTTTTATTACATAACTCAGATAGGAAGTCCAACAAGGCCTGCCTACTGATTTTTTAATATGCTGAAAGTTAACATAGTCACACAGAAAAAGATCTGGTTTTATTTTTCTTGTTGTTGATTACCTAAGGCTTGCCTAGGTGTAAAATAACATGCAGCAGTTGTACAGATTTGTTAAAGGTTCCAAATTACCAATCCTAATAGCATGTGATTCTAAGTGTTTACAAAAAAGACTGATTGTCAGTTTATTAAAACATGGACTGTTTCTGATATGTATATTTGACTGAATGTAGTAAACAAGTACAATCCTATAGCATGAGGTTTAATGATGCATGATAACCTAAGCATGGATTTCTAAATGCATATAAAATCATAGTATTGTGCACAACTTCAGCATAAGTAATATTTTAATATGTTTAACAGGATCTCTAAGTGCGTAAGCGTGGTAAAACATGATTAAATCTTTGTTAATACAATTACTCTAAGGCAGGATTTCATTTTTCAGAACTTGTTGACAGAATGACATAGTAACAAGTTTTGTTATTATCGTTAATCCTATGAACATGATTTCTAAGTGAGGGCAATGCATGATGATATGCTGAAAGAAAGCCTAAGTAACATGGTATCTAAATGAAAGTCATACATGATATGCTATTCCTAAACATGGTTACTATTGCGCACATGGAAAAGTAAACCTAGAAACATGATTTCTACACATACCTATACTATAGCATGCATATTCCCACCCATTTTCACTATCCAACCCCAAAATTATTTTTACAGGCCTCTGAATATGAATTACATAATTAAAAATAGGAAAAGAAGAAGCTAACTATAGGGAGCCTTCCATAATAGGCCCAAGTTTCCCAGATCCTCAATGCCAAGTACTGTTATTTCACAACCTTTCTTAATCTAGGTGTGTCAGAGTTCCCTAAGGATCTCAGAGGATCCCGGGCAGTGCTCACACCCAGATTTCATAGCCAAGATGGAGTAAGTGCAGTGTGGAAGGGCCAACTCTTGTGTGTCAAAGTTCAGAGGGAGCTCAAGGGTCCCAAAGCAATGTTCACACAAAAGGGGCAGATCTTAATATGTAGGAGTATAGTCAAATTTGCTCATAGTTTGAGAAATTTAAGAGAACAATATTGAAAAAAATTTGAAAAGAGCAGAGACTTAGTAAATACCAGTTTTTTTTAGAACAAAGGTTCAACTGATGAAACCAGTTTTGGGAAAACACCAAACTCAAAACAAAATAAATTCAGCATCACATATAGGACCCAGGTGGCCCAGCAATCACAAACAGGGGTGAGAGGTTTGAGGGACAAATATAGAGCTTGTGAAGCAGGCAGAAACACACATACAATCAAAAGTTCCCAAGGTTCAAGGAGGGTCAGAGGTGTAACAATGTATCAGAACATATCAACACCAAACAACTGAGACTATGATAGAACTAATGTAGTAGTCACAGGCAGGGAGATTCACATAAGGAACATATACTAAGTGTATAGATATACATTGGTCTTTTATGTAACGACCCGACCGGTCGTTTGGAGCTCTAGCGCATCGTTCAGCGGTTTGAAAGTCATGATTAGCTTCATTTCAGGTATTATGACTTGTGCGTATGGTCGGAATTGAAATTCGGGAAGTTCGGAGTTAAATTGAAAGAAAAATTCTCATTTCGAAGGCTTAAGTTGGGAGAATCGACTAAGACTGGGATTTGGAGTAAAAAACCTTGGAATCAGGATCTGAAAGTTCCAACAGGTTCGTATGATGATTTCATTCTTGGGCGTATGTTCGGATCGGGTTTTGGATAACCCGGGAGCGTTTCAGCGTATATTGTGGAAATCAGCATTTTTTGAAGGAATTTCCTAAGTTTGGCTTGAAGTGCATTACAGAGATATTTATGTCCGTTTGGGATTCCGAGTCTAGGAATAGCTTCGTATGGTGATCCTGGAGTTGGGAACGTGATCGTAAGTGAATTCGGATGTCCGTAGGTTATTTTGAAGTCGTTTGGCTAAAGATAGAAATTTGAAGGTTTTTTGAGAAATTCGTCCGTAAGTGGAAATTTTGATATCGGGGTCGGAACGCGATTTCGGAAGTTGGAGCAGGTCCGTAATGTCGAATATGACAAAATTTGGGGTCAATCGGATATGATTTGATGGGTTTCGACGTCGGATGTAGATGTTTGAAATTCTAAGTTCTTAGAGATTTGGATCGGAGAGCGATTCGTCGTTTCAATGTCGTTTGATGTGATTTGAGGCCTCAAGCAAGTCCGTGCCATGTTTTGGGACAGGGTGGTGTAATTGGACGTGGTCCCGGGGGCCTCAGGTGGGTTCTGGGTCGTTAACAGATCAAATGTGGAGTTGAAGAAGAGCTGAAGTTGCTGTCATCTGGTGTGACCGCACCTGCGAGGCTTTGGTCGCAGGTGCGGAGCCGCAGGTGCGAGTTTTGGGCTGTAGCTGAGGAGGTTGCAGGTGCGAGAGTTTGGGCGCACATGCGGGAGCGCATGTGCGAGCAGGAGACTGCAGGTGCGGAAATGAGGCCTGGGCAGAATGTTTTTAAACAAGAATCATGTCATTTCTCCTCCTATTTTTAATTGGTATGGGCGATTTTGAGGAGCTTCAAGGAGGGAATTTCGCCAAGGATCACAAGTTTTGGGGCGTTGTGCATCAAATTGGAGCCGTCGGGACGGCTTAGAAGCCGATTATGAAGTTTCGGAGCGAGGTAAGTCTCTTTTCTAACTTTGTGAGGGGGAATTGTCCCCATAGGTGAATTAATGAATATATGCTATTGTTTGCGGGGGGCTATGTACGCACGAGGTGACAGGAGTCCATGCCTAGATACTGTTATGCCATGTCCGGGTAGTCTAGGATCCACATCATGCCTTGCGTTCTTTCTAGAAATAAATTATATGCTTTATGAATTGATGCTATATGAAATTTTGGTTTTCCCGGAGATCACAGAAATTTAGTAACTTAAAGGATTTGTTCGTTGGAGGTAATTTATGAAAATGTTGTATGTGCATGTGACCGCTTCGCAATTTACATTCCGCGAGCGGAGTGTTATTTCCCCCCACTCTCTTGGAGCGGGCAGTACGCCACAGCGGGATTGAAAGATGCACTTATGGTTCGGGCCACTCCACCCTCGGCAGTGCATAGATATGATCATTTTATAGCAAAGATGCACTTATGGTTCGGGCCATTTGACCCTCGGCAGTGCACAGTTTACTTTTATTGTTGGTTCGGGCCGAACAACCCTCGACATTTTCTACACAGATATATACATATGATATACCACTGGTGACCTGAATTGTTAAATTGTCTTAAGGACGTAAATTGTTAAATGATTTCATGGATAATGACTTGAAAGATATTTGGGGGAAAAATGAAGTAGGAATTATTTATTTACTTCCAGTGTTTATTGCATTACAGTTACTTTTAAAGTTTACTGATTTTATTACTCTCGTATGCGTTTTGTTGCTGTCATATATGGTTAAATTATATTGTTGGACCCTAGTGAGTGTCAAGTCGACCTCTCGTCACTACCTCTCTGAGGTTAGGCTGGATACTTACTGAGTACACGTTGTTTTTGTACTCATGCTACACTTGTTGTGCATTTTTATTACACAGGTACTTCCATAGCGACGTGGCTGGTTTGGAGACTTAGGCGAGCTGCATCATCCGGAGGCGATCCGCAACTGATAGAGTCTCCCTCGTATTGTATTCATTTTATCTTAATTTTCCTTGTCCAACTGTATTTCGGACAAGCTTTGTAGTATTTTGTAAAAAGTCTTAGAAATTGCTCATGTACTTGTGACACCGGGTTCTGGGATGTATTTTATTAAAGTTGAAAAATAGACTGTTGTTTTTACTTAAATGGATTTCATCTAGTTATTACGTATTAAAGTGAAAGGTAACGATTTTGAAAATATTGAGACAGGAATTTATTTT
The DNA here is from genome assembly GCA_005239495.1 of Nicotiana undulata. Taxonomy (NCBI): domain Eukaryota; kingdom Viridiplantae; phylum Streptophyta; class Magnoliopsida; order Solanales; family Solanaceae; genus Nicotiana; species Nicotiana undulata. The sequence continues at coordinate 13,839 of MDKH01004794.1, forward strand.
AAACTAACTAAGGTTTGGCTTGCCTAACAGTGGTGTCCGACGCCATCACGACCTTATGGATATTGGGTCATGACAACATGGTATCAGAGCTCTAGGTTCCCTTAGGTTTCACGAGTCATGAGTGAGTCTAGTAGAGTCTTGCAGATCGGTAAGGAGACGTATGTACTTATCTTCGAGAGGCTACAGGGTTGTTAGGAGTACTTCCCCTCTTGTTTCCTCATCGTGTGATTTGATTCCTTTAAGGCTTATGCCTATGTTTCTTCTTACTCAATCTTATACTCCGTGAAGCGCTTTCTATAAATAGGGAGTTTGAGGAATTGTAATGGTGCTACATATATGATGCGTGATGTTTTCTATACATAGTTGATTGGGTTGTTGTTGTCGCCCTGCAGAAGGATAATTATGTTGTTTCAGCTCAGTAGCTGTGTTCCTGAGAGCTTGTGGGCTATGCTCAGATTGTCATGATGCTTAAGATTGGTTATCGCGTAGTGTTGATATGATGGTAAAATGCTTGCCCATATGTCGGAGCAATGAATGACTTGAAGGGAGGTCTTTTCAGGACGTTATTTTGAGGTTTCAATATTCTAGTTCCGGCAGAGAAAAAGCATTTGGACTATGAACGGTCTGGTTCGGATTGATAAGGTAGTACGACTTGGTGTTATCGAGCAAGGTGGAGTATTCACCTGTGTTGTGGTATCGTTGTTTGATCGAATAGAACGTGTTAAGTTCGCCAGTGTTATAGTTTTTTGGTTGCATTGGGTCAGAGTGTTGTGAAGTAGTGTTGAAGAAGCGGTTGTCAGAGATCGTGGTGTGTAGTGGTTCAGAATTGAATAGTTATTTCTAATGAAGGCAGCTCGAGAAAGATGGTCTTCGGAGAGTTTGAAGTCGTAGTGATCTGCTGGTTTAAGAGCTACAGAGAATGATATTGAATTGAGGCCGCAACTGGGCAGCATGCGATGAAGGAAGTCATGTGAGAAATGTCAGGTGGCGGCAAAAAAAAAATTCAGAAGGTCCAGGTATAAGAAACAAAAGTCAGGTAGTTGCTTAAAGGAATGAGTTTAACAAGTGGGAGAGTGGCAGCGTAGCACATGAGTTCAGTGGTAAGACAGTTGCCTATCTTGAGGAAAAGTTTCGAGTGATTTGAGAGTTTTAGGGGACGGTGAGTGGGTCCTCGAGCTTAAGCTGAAATATTGGTTATTCGGCGGAAGGTTGGATGCAACAGGGAGGAGTTGTTAGGGATGAAGAATGATGCAATGTGGCGATGAATCTGAAGCTATTATAGCGCATTTAGTAGATGTCCATGGGGAGCGGACGGACGAGTAAAGTCAGTGAATGAAAGTAGTCTTAGGATGGGGTATTGAGGTTGCAGGAAGGGTGCATTTCAGCGTCGTTGAAGGGTGTCAGTTGGCGATTTCCACAGGTGGGTTATCTTCCGTGAGTAGGTTAGCGGTTGTGTGGATGGAAAGTTCTGCGAGGGATTCTAGTGGCTGTTCGGTAGGAGGCAGAATGTGTGAATGGTGCTAGAGAATTTGAGTATTTAGGGAGTGCTAACAGGAGAATTCGGAAGAATTGGACGGATTGGTTGATAAAGATCATGTTAACAAAGAAGAAAGGATCTCATCAGGGTCTAGAGTGGTGCAAGGATGTAGCTTCAAGCTAAGTGGGGGAGTCCCACCACCTGCAGTTGGGTTGTAGGATTGTGTTCTCTTGGGGTCGCAGATCGTCGGCGTATTAGAAAGTTGTTACTGCTAAGGGAAAGGAGTGAAAGGGTGATTTTGTGTGGGATTTGAGGAATGTATGCTAAAGTTGGCCCTGTTGGACCAGGGTTAGACTTGAAAGATTCAGGATTATGCTTAAGGCATAGGCAAGTTGTAAGGGTAGTGACTCAGTCACGTGCTTCATTGAGAGCATGTTCACGTGCTAGAGGAGCCTTGGAGTTGATTGTATTCGGAGCCAGTCAGAGTGGGTGACTCTCAGCGGTGGTCCTAGTAAATTCAAAAGTTAAGACTGCGGTGTTTAAGAGTTTCAGGCAGCCATATGATTAAGAATCGAGCTTTTGCAGTATAATTTCTGAGGAGAAGGGAATATGGTTGGAGTGTTCTATGTTATTTTCAGCATGCAGGACATTATTGGAGGAGTGAGAGAAATAAACTCCTGGTTGTAAAGGATTAACAGGAGGGTATGAGATGGGTTGCGGGATTCAGGCAACATGGTATCATGAATCAAGGTCACTCGAGATGAATGAGGGTTGGGTTTGCTATGAGTTGAAGGAAGTTACTATTATCTTTGAGGCAATTAAAGATGATATAAAAGAAGATAGATTAGTTAGCCATGGTTGAAATGGCACATGTACGGCAGTGATCTGTTCCTTTGGTATGATTGAGTATGTGTATGGTTTGTGCATAGGTGTGTGGGGCTTGTCAGCCGTCATAATAGATTTCATTTGGAAGCATTCAAGTGCTATGGCCTGTCAAGTGTAGGCGGATCCCGAAAGGTTTATGGTGGTTCAGACCACTACTTAAGGATTTGCATGTATGGTGGTTTGGAGAATCCACTTGTGTATGGTTATGATTCTTAGGAATTGAGGTAAGTAAAAGGTTTTCTATATGATGAAGTGTTCGCCCTAGTGGTGGTTCAGGAGTTATGATGGAATTCCTATGTTATCACATATTGGCATATTAGATGCAGTAAGCAGTATGTAACTGGAAGTAATAGTCGAGATTGTGGTTCGGTGTTAACAAGGGTGTCATGAGTTCGGATGAGCAAGAAAAAGGGATTTGAAAGTTCAGAGTAAGCTGGTGTTATCTTCAGTGTCGCCTGAGATCGATATTCGGTAAAAGAGGCTTTGTACCCTGGTCATGGGTTCTTGATGTGTTTTGCAACATTAGTGTGGTCGGTGGTATGGATATGAAGGCTTATTAACTCGTGGGAGGTCGTGGGAGCGTGACCACGGGAAGATTGTATAAGCGTTACGTGTACTCACTTAATGGATTGAAGATTCAGACTGAGTATGAAGAAATGTGATATTGCTTGTTTGAGAATTTATGCATGTAAGGTGTTCAGTGCAACTTTATTTCAGATTTACGGGGTGGTTGTCCTGGCTATGATGGTTGTTGTCGCGTATTATGAGAAGGCGTGGGTTATTCTGGACTCGGGTAAGGCTATCAGCCTAGTGCAGTGTGAGCGGAATCGGCTTGAAGTGTGTGAATGGATTTAGACAAGATTGTGGGCTTCATGCGAGTCATATGTGCTCATTTTAGTATAGCGCTCCACATAGAAGGGGAGTTGGAATATCATATGTTGTTCCGTCTTCGTCAAATTCATGTGCTAATTTGATTGTGCCGTGTGAGTTGTGAAACAACTTGATAATTCCTTATGTGTTTAGATTCTGCGTGGTGATGAGGTTATGTGAGCAGGATGGTTCTCAAGATTTCGATTATATATCGCACCTCAGTTGTGCTTGAGTTTTGTAGCATATGGATCTATCAGTATCCCCAGGAGGGTATTATGCACTTAGCGTGCTTGTGACCAGTATTTAGTAATTTATAATAGTGAGCAATTACGCTCCGTATATATTTCCTCATGTAAATTTTATGATGGGATCGGGTGGCACGTGGCCACGAGTATGTTATTCGGATCGGGTTGCATGTCGCAGCAATGTGATGTTGAGTAAGGCTCCTATACTTATTTTCTTGTTCTTTACTTCCTATTTTTCTGAGAAAAGTTCATATTAGATGCGCGAGTGGGGTAGTCCTTTCCTGAGTCATTTCCTTATGTATCATATTCGAATTGTGACCTCTTGGCGCGTTGTAGCGTCGTGTGAGACTGTTGGTCATGTCTGGGATGATTTGTGTCTAAACAGTTCATGCTGGGTGAGACGAGATTATTGGGTCAGGGGTCAAGTGCGATGAGATTATGTGAAGTATACTACAGGACAATCACCATTATTTGGTCTGTAATGAGATGATGATCCAAGTCAAGGGAAAAGATTTCAATGTTTTGGTTAACTCTGCATCTGGTTAGGAATTTCTACACATCTCCCCCGGTTTGGTGGTATCGTCAGCATTATAGAAGGATGTATGTATATACATTAAAAAGTGCATTGAGGGCATCAAATTCATAGAATTTTGGATATTAAGGTTTAGGGAGCGTCATTGTGGTTAGATGATGGACTACGCAGTGTATGGTGCTGATTTAGCAAAGGTATGAAATTGGGTTTTGGTGCCTCGTGTGGTAATTGTCATGATGTTCATGTATTGGGAACAGGCGTGGCAGAGAATTTCAAGTGTTAAAAATTGGGTTCTGAGCTTATTGTATATATAAAGGATGATATCTTCAGATATGATCAATCTTATATGCTCAACTGGGTTGTGGCAACATGGGCAGGTGCACGACGTGTTAAACAGTGATTTCAGATAACTCAAGAGAAGTTCTTGGCACGTTCGAGGACGAACGTCTGTTTAAGTGGGGGAGAATGTAACAACCAGACCGGTCGTTTTGAGCTCTAGCGCTTCGTTCAGCGGTTTGAAAGTCATGAACAACTTCATTTCAGGTATTATGACTTGCGCGTAGGGTCGGAATTGAAATTCGGGAAGTTCAGAGTTAAATTGAAAGGAAAATTCTCATTTCGGAAGCCTTAAGTTGGGAGAATCGACTAAGACTGGGATTTGAAGTAAAAGACCTCGGAATCAGGATCCGAAGGTTCCAGCAGGTTCGTACAATGATTTTGGACTTGGGTGTATGTTCGGATCGGGTTTTGGATAACCCGGGAGCGTTTCGGCGTATATTGTGGAAATTAACATTTTTGAAGGAATTTCCTAAGTTTGGCTTGTAGCGCATTTCAGAGATATTGATTCCGTTTGGGATTCTGAGTATGGGAATAGCTTCGTATGGTGATTCTAGAGTTGGGAGCGCGATCAGAAGTGAATTCGGATGTCCGTAGGTTATTTTGAAGTCGTTTGGCTAAAGATTGAAATTTGAAGGTTTTAGAGAAATCCGACGGGAAGTGGAAATTTTGATATCGGGGTCAGAACGCGATTCCAGAAGTTGGAGCAGGTCCGTAATGTCGAATATGACTTGTGTGCAAAATTTAGGGTCAATAAGATATGATTTGATGGGTTTCGACGTCGGATGTAGAAGTTTGAAATTCTAAGTTCTTAAATATTTGGATTGGAGATCGATTCATCGTTTCGATGTCGTTTGATGTTATTTGAGGCCTCGAGCAAGTCCGTGTCATGTTTTGGGACAGTTTGGTGTAATTGGATGGGGTCCCGGGGGCCTCAGGTGGATTCCGTGTGGTTAACAGATCAAATGTGGGGTTGAAGAACAACTGAAGTTGCTGTCATCTGGTGTGACCTCACCTGTGAGGCTTTGAACGCAGGTGCAAGTTTTGGGCTGGAGCTGAGGAGGTTGCAGGTGCGAGAGTTTGGGCACACATGCGGGAGCGCAGGTGCGAGCAGGAGACCGCAGGTGCGGAAATGAGGCCTGGGCAGAATGTTTTTAAATGAGAATTATGTCATTTCTCCTCCTATTTTCATTTGGTAAGGGCGATTTTGAGGAGCTTCAAGGACAGAATTTCGCCAAGTATCACAAGTTTTGGGGCGTTGTGCGTCAAATTGGAGCCGTCGGATGGCTTGGAAGCCGATTATGAAGTTTCGGAGCGAGGTAAGTCTCCTTTCTAACTTTGTGAGGGGGAATTTTCCCCCCATAGGAGAACTAAATGAATATATGCTATTTCTTGCGGGGACTACGTACGCACGAGGTGACGGAAGTCCGTGCGTAGCTACTGTTATGCCATGTCCGGGTAGTCTAGGACCCACATCATGCCTTGCTTCTTTCTAGAAATAAATTATATGCTTTATGAATTGATGTTATATGAAATTTTGGTTTTTCCTGTGATCACAGAAATTTAGTAACTTAAAGGATTTGTTCATTGAAGGTAATTTATGAAAATGTTGTATGTGCATGTGACTGCTTCGCAATTTATATTCTGCGAGCGGAGTGTTATTTTCCCCCACTCTCATGGGAGCGCGCCGTACGCCACAGCGGGATTGAAAGATGCACTTATTGTTCGGGTCGTTCGACCCTCGACAGTGCATAGATATGATCATTTTATGGCAAAAATGCACTTATGGTTCAGGCCGTTCGACCCTCGGCAATGCACATTTTACTTTTATTGTTGGTTCGGGCCGAACGACCCTCGGCATTTTCGACACATATATATACATATGATATACCACTTGTGACCTGTATTGTTAAATTGTCTTAAGGACGTAAATTGTTTAATGATTTCATGGATAATGACTTGACAGATATTTGGGGGAAAAATGAAGTAGAAATTATTTATTTACTTCCAGTGTTTATTGCATTGCAGTTACTTTTAAAGTTTACTGATTTTATTACTCTCGTATGCCTTTTGCTGCTGTCATATATGGTTAAATTATATTGTTGGACCCTAGTGAGTGTCAAGTCGACCTCTCGTCACTACCTCTCTGAGGTTAGGCGGGATACAGACTGAGTACACGTTATTTTCGTACTTATGCTACACTTGTTGTGCATTTTTATTGCACAGGTACTTCCATAGCGACGTGGCTGGTTTGGAGACTTAGGCGAGCTGCATCATCCGGAGGCGATCCGCAGCTGACAGAGTCTCCCTCGTATTGTATTCATTTTATATTAATTTTCCTTGTCCAACTGTATTTCGGACAAGCTTTGTAGTATTTTGTAAAAAGTCTTAGAAATTGCTCATGTACTTGTGACTCCGGGTTCTGGGATGTATTTGGGATGTATTTTATTAAAGTGGAAAAATAGACTGTTGTTTTTACTTAAATGGATTTCATCTAGTTATTATGTATTAAAGTGAACGGTAACGATTTTGGAAATATTGAGACAGGAATTTATTTTTAAACTAACTAAGGTTTGGCTTGCCTGACAGTGGTATCCGGTGCCATCACGACCTTATGGATTTTGGGTCGTGACATTTTACAAGTAAAGTGAGACTTAACATGTAGAGGAAACTCAGAAACTTAATTGCATGTTGAATAGCAAAATAGTATGTAAAAACATAGAAGGAATACAAAGAATTGTAATAGTAATAGAGGCATGTTGGTTTGAGGACTGAATTCTAAATTAGGACATACTAGTAGAGTGTAGAAAATAATAACACAAAGCAGAATGTAGGAGATGAACAATAGTTAGCCTTGGCTTGTAGCCGGCTAACTCAGATCAGTAATGAGTAGCACAGAAGAAGGAATAGAGAGAGATCAAGTTTAATAGTGAAAGAGAGTGCACAGATTAGTTTGTGTCTATGTGTCTTCAAAACAAATACGAGGTCGGGGTATATATAGCTTTGAAAACAGTTGTAATAAGGTGTAAATAAAAATGAAATAGTAATCAAAGGGATTCATAATCAATCAGTATCAGAATAGTATGAGCACTTTCTTAATTAAGGGAGTTAACTCTCAAAACGGTAAGAAAAGGTTGCAAGTAAGGAAAGGAATCATGTATAGCAAAATAAAGAAAGATTTCGTACATAGTAAGCATAGAGTGGGGGAATTGGGGGAAGGTTAATTAAAGCACTACTGTAAGAGTCAATTGATAATAATTAAGGCAAGAAATAACTGATAGTCGTAAAGATTATCACAGGAAATTAGGGATTTAAAAATAGGAGTAGCACTGGTTTAAGAATCAACATAGGTTATACAGAATAAACACATAAAAGGAAAAAAATCAGAAACCCTAGTGATTGAAACAAGGTAACATCTCACGGAATTAGGGGCTTACATAGAACAATGACATGAACCACTAAATAAGCATAATACAAGCAGGAAAGGTAAAGGTTTAGAGGTATTGATAAACAAAAATAGAGATGAATCACAGATTAAGCATGGTAATAGCAGCCAGAAATCCTACCAAACAATATGGGGTTAAACATCACGAAATCACAGAATAATTAAGAGAACTGAGTGAACACAATAGAACAGATGAACACATTGCAGATTTCGGGGTGGTTGTCCCGGCTATGGTGGTTGTTCTTGCGTATTATGAGAAGAAGTGGGTTATTATGGACCCGGGTAAGGGTATCAACCTAGTACAGTGTGAGCGGAATCCGCTTGAAGTTAGTGAATGGATTTAAACAAGATGGTGGGCTTCAAGCGAGTCAGCTATGTTCATTTCAGTATAGCGCTCCGTAGAGAAGGGGTGTTGGAATATCAGATGTTGTTCCGTCTTCGTCGAATACATGTGATATTATGATTGTGTCGTGTGAGTTTCTAAACGGCTTTATAATTCCTTATGTGTTGAGATTCCGCGTGGTGATGAGGTTATGTGAGAAGGATGGCTCTCGAGATTCCGATTATATATCGCACCTCAGTTGTGCTTGAGTTTTGTAGCATATGGCTCTATCAGTCTCCCCAGGAGGGTATTATACACTTAGCGTGCTTGTGACCGATTTTCAGTAATTTGTAATAGTGAGCAATTCAGCTCCGTGTATATTTCCTTATGTAAATCTTATGATGAGATTGGGTGGCACGCCACCATGGGTATGTTATTTGGATCGGGTTGCACGACGCAACAATGTGATGTTGAGTAGGGCTCCTATAACTATTTTTCTTGTGTTTTACTTCCTATTTTCTGAGGAAAGTCCATATTAGTTGCGTGAGTTGAGTAGTCTCTTCCTGAGTCATTTTCTTATGTATCATGTTCGGATTATGGCCTATTGGTACATTGTGGCATCATGTGAGACTATTGGTCATGTTAGGGGTGATTGGTTGTCTGAGCAATTCATACTGGGTGAGACGAGATTTATAAATCTGGGATCGGTGTGATGAGATTATGTGAAGTATATTACAGGGCAATTGCCAGTATTTGGTTAGTAATGAGGATGATTTTAGTAAAAAAAGAGAGATTCCAATGTTTGGTTAACTCTGTAGTTGGTTAGAATTTCTGCACATCTCCTCCGTTGTGGTGGTATCGTCAGCATTATAGCAGGATGTATGTATGTATCTTATAAGGTGCATTGAGAGCATCAATTTCGTAGAATTTTGGCTATTAAGGTTCAGGGAGCGTCATTATGGTTAGATGAAGGATTATGCGGTGTATGGTGTTGATTCAACAAAGGTACGCAGTTGTGATCTGGTTCCTCGAGTGGTAGTTGATACGGTGTTCATATGTTAGAAACATGCCTGGCAGAGAATTTCCGGTGTTGCAACTGAGTTCAGAGCTTATTGTATGGATAAAGGAGGATATCTTCATATTTGATCAAGATTATGTGCTCAACTGGGTTGTAGCAGCACGGGCAGGTGCACGAGGTGTTAACCAGTGATTTCAGGTAACTCAAGAGATGTTCTTGGCACGTTCGAGGACGAACGTCTGTTTAAGTGAGGGAAAATGTAGTTCAGCGGTTGGAAGTCATGAACATCTTCACTTCAGGTATTATTACTTGTGCGTATGGTGGGAGTTGAAATTCAGGAAGTTCGGAGTTAAATTGGAAGGAAAATTTTAATTTCAGAAGCCTTAAGTTGGAAGAATCGACTAAGACCGGAATTTGGAGTAAACGACCTCGGAATGAGGATCTGAAGGGTCCAGCAGGTTTGTATGATGATTTCGGACTTGGGCGTATGTCTGGATCGGGTTTTGGATAACCCGGGGAGCGTTTTGGCGTATATTGTGGAAGTTAGCATTTTTGAAGGAATTTCCTAAGTTTTGCTTGAAGCACATTCCAGTGATACTGATGTCTGTTTGGGATTCCGAATTTGGGAATAGCTTCGTATGGTGATTCTGTAGTTGGGAGCGTGATCGCAAGTGAATTCGGATGTCCGTAGGTTATTTTGAAGTCGTCTGGCTAAAGATAGAAATTTGAAGGTTTTTGAGAAATCCGACCTAAATTGGAAATTTTGATATCAAGGTCGGAATGCGATTCCGGAAGTTGGAGCAAGTCAGTAATGGAGAATATGACTTGTGTGCAAAATTTGGGGTCAATCAGACATGATTTGATAGGTTTCGGCATCGGAGGTGAAAGTTTAAAATTTCAAAGTTCATAAAGTTGAATTTTAGTGCGATTCGTGATTTCACCGTTGTTTGATGTGATTTGAAGCCTAGAGCAAGTATGTGTGAGGTTATGGGACTGAGTCATGTGATTGAACAAGGTCCCGAGGTCCTCGGGTGTGTTTCGGGGTGGTTCCGGGTTATTTCCAAGTGTTTGGTTGCTGCTGGTTTTCTATTGTTTTGGAGGTTCAGTGTGATCGCGGAGAAGAATTTGAGGGCTGGAATTTTTTTCTTGTGCGATCGCACAAGGAGGAGTGAAACCGCACAGAAGAAAATGAGGCTGCAGGTTTTGGCCTGTGCGATCGCAGGCATGCTTGTGCGATCGCAGAGAAGAAAATCTGGGCAGCATACTTGGCCTGTGCAATCGCGGCTAATTGTGTGTGATCGCACAGATGGTTTTCCTGGACAGTGTTCAATTTAAAACGGATTTTTTCCATTTCTCTCATATATTTGTCATGGTTGGGGAGATTTTGGAGGATTTCAAAGGGTGATTTTCATCAATCATCAAGAGGTAAGTGATTCCTTCCCATTTCCAAGTTAAATACAAGGTTATGCATGGATTGAACATGAGAAATTGTGGGAAAATTGGGAATTTTGAAGAAAACCTAGAAATTTAGTAATTTGGATTTTAGCCATGAATTGAGCATGAATATTTGAGTAAATTGTATATTTGAACTAGTAAAGCTATGGGAAGAGTTTATCTTCGAGAAATTTCAGAATTTAGGCACGTGGGCCCGAGGGCATTTTGGTCAATTCATTGAGCGGAGTTGGAAAATTTTATAATCTGAATTTTTACAAGTATTAGAGTGAATTTTCATTGCTTTGACCGTTATTTGGTAGTTTTGGGGCATTGTGCATCAAATTGTAGTCGTCGGGAGGGCTTGGAAGCCAGTTATGAAGTTTCAGAGCGAGGTAAGTCTCCTTTCTAACTTTGTGAGGGGGAATTGTCCCCCAAGGTGAACTAATTAAATATGTGTTACTATTTCTGGGGGCTACGTACACACGAGGTGATGGGAGTCCGTGCGTAGCTACTGTTATGCCATGTCCGGGTAGTCTAAGACCAACTAGCATGCTTTGTCAGTTGTACTTGTGATTTTATCAATGATATTAGCCTGGTGATATTATCGAGTTAGTAATAGAATACTTAAAAAGGTCAGAACTTATTTTCCTTAATCATTTGAGAAGAGAATGGGTCCTTCATTGCATAATTGTGTTCCGGATGAATAAGTGATATTTAAAACCTTATCAAACTTGGCAAATGAATTCCAGAAATGATTTAAATACTAACTTCATGTTCACCTAAAGCGAATTTGATCATTTTCTTGAGAAGTTGTTTTCTTGATAAAAATGCGGATTATTATGTGAATACGTGTACCTATGAGCACCTGAGTCGCAGGTATGATTCGCGAGCAGGTTAGCCTTACTATGAGCCCGTTTGGATTGGCTTAAAAAAATAAATTTTAAAAATTACGAAAAAAGTAAAATACAAAAAATATTTCTTGTGCGGGAGTGGGGAGCGGGGGTGGCCGGGGGGGGGGGGGGGGGGGGGGGGGGGGGGGGCAGGGGTGTGGGGGTACAGAAAAAAAACGAAAATTTGAAAATTAAAAAAAAAAAGTAAAAAAAAAAATTCTTGTACGGGAGTGGGGGTAGGGGGTGGGGGCGAGGGGTGGGGAAAAAAAAGAAATGTTAATAGTTTCTTTGACTGAGGATAATTTTTGTATTATAAAAACATATAAGGGACAAAAGAGTAATTTTATTGGTCAAACTAAAATGGCTTTTAAGCCATAATAAAAAAAGTTGGGATCAACCAGCTTCTTGCTTTTGGCTCTTTTTAAGCACTTTTGAGCTTTTTTTAAGCAGTTTTTTGTTTGCCAAACACTCCGTTTAATAAAAAAAAGTGCTTAACCAGCTTTTAAGCCCATCCAAACACCCTCTATTATTATGTTCACCGCGTCGCATGATCTATTCGTGATCGGGGAAAATGTATTCATCTATGGTTCGAGTCGTTCGACCCTCAGCAGTGCACGATTTATTTATTGTTGGTCCGCATCGTTCGACACTCGGCATTTTGTTTGCGCATGATAAATGCTCCATATTTCCTGTGATTTATACATGCTTATTGGCCTAAGGAGTTTGAATTGCCAAGGTAAAAATGAAGTAGAATTGATGTGTTAAATGTGAAACAAGTTGATATTTTCTTATTCCTGATTATTATTTAATTTCCTATGATACTCATGCTTAGCACCTCACTTGATTATATTAAAATGATTTATAGCAAGCGTCTAATTCGACCTCTCGTCACTACCTCTCTGAGGTTAGGCGGGATACTTACTGAGTACACGTTATATTCGTACTCATGCTACACTTGCTGTGCATTTTGTTGCACATGTACTTTCATAGCGATGAGGCTGGTTTGGAGACTTAGGCGGGTTGTATCATCCGGAGGCGATCCGCAGCCGACAGAGTCTTCCCCTATGTACTGTACTTTATTTTAAAAGTCCCTGTCCAATTTGTATCTCGGACAAGCTTTGTATAATTTTATAAATTCTTACAAATTGCTCATGTACTTGCAACACAGGGTTTTGGGATGTATTTTGGTTGTATTTTATTAAAGTGGAAAATAGGTTGTTGTTTTTACTTAAATGGATTTCTATCTAATTATTACGTGTTAAAGTGAAAGGTAATGATTTCGAAAATGTAGAAACATGAGTTTATTTCAATTAATTAAGGATTGGCTTGCCTGGCAGTGGTGTCCGGCGCCATCACGACCTTATGGATTTTGGGTCGTGACATTGTTTTGATTTGATATTATTGATATTGTGGATCGCGTTGCACGTGGCAACAATGATTAATATATATATATATATATATATGAGATATGAGATTAACGTGTATATATGGGGGACTGGGTGGCACGCTGTAACGGAACAAGAAATGATATTGTGATATTGTCACGCCCCAAAACCGAGGGACGAGACCGGCGCCTAACCGGATGAACCCAGTCAAGCGGACCTGGATTGCCTTTCCTACCCAACGTATTACCCCGTGTTCATAACGTACATTATTCAATATGAGTTAGACATTTCAGATTCAAAGTACACTTTCCAACATAATTCCACCTTTCCTCTTTTAGTTTTCAACAATAGATACTCCAAAATATACAAGTTACATACAACATTTCTGATTTGCGATCAACAAGTACGAGTGAGTACAACTACCGCCCACAATATACATATACATATACATATACAACCCACACAGTGTCTATGGAGCCTCTAAGATTTGTTAGGAGTTTTACATAACTTGCCGGCAACAAGGCCCCGACTATACCTTTACAACATAAGCAAAAGAGGATAGTATAATCCACACGTGGCCCCGAGAGGAAGAGGGGCTCACCAAAACTGCTAAACATATGAAGGGGAGGCACCACTAACGGCGGGCCGAGGTACCTGCTATGGAACCACCTAAATATATATAAAAGATGTAGCGCCCACGACAAAAGGGACGTTAGTACTATGGAATAGTACTAGTATGTATGAACAAACTTTACTCTAAGTACAATCAAGCAGTATAGAGATAAACGACAATTAATGGAACCAAAAAGTATTGCACAGAAACAGAAACAACCAAAATCAAGAGTTTCACAGATTCTCCTTTCAATACCACCATATTCAAGAGTTTCACAGATTTTCATTTCAACACAACCACATTTCACCCTTATTACCTCGACGACCCTTATTATCTCGTCCACATTTATTACCTCGCACACCCTTATTACCTCGTCCACCCTTATTACCTCGTGTTGCGGCGTGCAACCCGATCTCACCAGACAATCATATTTCATAACAACAATCACCAACAATTAAAACACAAGGATCTTCATTACAAGGAACTCAAGTTCATATCAACAATTCGCTATGTGGACTCAAGGCACAATGATTCTCACCAAGCAGTAATTCATGTACACGGTGTTGCCATAATCGTTCAACTCAATTACACCATTTCATAATACCCTTTTTCATTCTTACCACGCACGGTTTTTAGCCATTATATACATTTCCACACTTGGGCATATTAACATTCTTTCATTCATTAACACATACTTTCATATCGATACCCCCGAGCATTTACGAGCTTTGCACATAATAAGATAGGCACAACAAACCACTTTTCACAATCTCACTAGCATAGTAGTCAACAAGAAATTCAGGGAGTGAAATATTACATCTCAACACAATTTGACAGTCAATTCACATATTCTCAAACAAAGTACACATACTGTATGCTCGGACACCAACAAGAGGATTCTACAAAGGTTAAAGTTCGCCATACATACCCAGAGTCGAAGTTCCCTTCTAATTCCTATTCCCAAATCACCGTACCGTCAAGCAACGTCAATCTAATTCATAATGTAACACATTCATCTTAGAATTAGGAATCATGAACAGAATTCGAACTCGCCTAGGCATTTATCGAATGCTAGGAGACCCCTCAGATTACCAACCCCCTCTTTGTGATTATTTACTCTAACCCACTTCCCTTTACTAGATTGTGACAATAAATGTACATGATGCAAGGTTCCTCACTTTCATATTCAAGAACCCATTTAGGGGAGTTCTACTATTAACCAAAAATCTTAAAATTTAAGGGAAATGGGGTGGGGACTTACCTGTTAGAATGAAGAAGAAGATTACTCGAAATTCCCAGGCCTGAGTGATTTTGGAAAAATCAAATTGATGAAGAAGGAGCTTTCTCTCTCAAGAACCCTCTCTCCCCTCTCTCTATTTTGTTCAGAAATTCCTTAAAAATGAAGGGGATGGGTGTTTTATTAAACAGGGGGTCGGGTTTTAAATTTGTAAAATAGGAGCCCCGACACAGAAATGTTATCAGGAATGCGATCGCATTCCTGCTATGTTGTTCGCATTCTTGTCGCATAGTTGGCCCTCAAATGGGCCAAAATTGGAAAACAATCTTCCCAAGTATACGACCACTATGCAGTCCGCATACCTGTTATGTGATCGCATAGTGCGTCGCATAACCTCCTTCGCAAGAACCGTGGGGCAAGAATGCGAGAACTATGCGGTCCGCATACCCAAAATGCGATCGCATTCTGGGCTGCATAGTTGTCCTCAATTTGGACAGTAGCTTGTCCAGGTATGCGAACATTATGCGGTCCGCATACACGTTATGCGATCGCATAGTGCGTCACACAACAACAGAATTCTGAAATTTTTTATATTTCATGTTTCAGGGTACTTTTTACTCAAAATAGGTTCGTTTTAAGAGTTTCTACAATTATAAAAACACATGGACGTATTCGAGCATTATTCTAGACATAGAGATTTACGGGTCTTTACATTCTCCCCCACTTAAAATCATTCATCCTCAAATGAGGATCTGAAAGTCATTTGGTTTTGAAAACACAATATGCCAACCCCCAATTTTTACTAACCCCGATATTTTCTGAAAATTTCGCCAAAGTTTCCTCTGTAATTAGGCCTATCTACCTGTCAGAGAGCCCCCGAAACACATGATCTTGACCAATTAAATGCTACATAATGCAGTTATTCTAACACCTTGTATATAATCTTGTTAGCTTAACAACTTGCATATTTTCATTTACTTCCACATGCCATATACACTTCAATTAATCATTACCAATCTACACTTTTATTAATCATTTAACCATCGCACAAGTTTCACACAATTCCACTTACTCCAACAATTTGCACATAATTTAGTAAACATCACCACTTGCATATCATCTAACTACCACATGGATTGCACATAATTTTAGCTTACTTTAAAGAGCTGCACATTACCCAAACAATCACAATGTTACACAAATATGGAACAACTTTGAGAGGCTACAATAGTAAGGAAATTAGGAGAGTGAAGTGTTCTTGCACAAAATTAAACACAAAGGTGTATTCACTTAGAGATGGCAGTTCTCACGATTACTACTAGACTTGTTCAAACAAATGGGGATATTTTTCTTTCATTTCATTTTCCGCTTCCCACGTGGCTTCCTCGACTCGTTGACTTCGCCACAACACTTTAACTGAAACAATTTCTTTGTTCCTCAACCTACGGAATTTCCTATCAATAATAGCAACCGGAACCTCTTCATACGATAATTCTTGATTAACCTCAATAGTCTCAACTGGCACGATGTCGGATGGATCTCCAACCACTTTATTCAACATAGACACATGGAATACCGGGTGCACTAATGACATTTCAGGGGGCAATTCCAGCCTATACGCAACTTGCCCTATCCTTTGAGCGATCCGATACGGCCCGACATACCTAGGGCTCAATTTCCCTTTCTTCCCAAACCGCATCACCCCTTTCATGGGAGATGCCTTCAATAATACCCAATCATCTACGTGAAACTCTAAATCCCTACGATGAACATCCACATAGGATTTCTGACGACTCTGAGCAGTTTTAATCCTCTCCTGAATGACTTTAACTTTTCCCATAGCTTGGTGCACAAGATCTGGTCCTAAAAATTCTGCCTCACCAACCCCAAACCATCCGATCGGAGACCTACATCTCCTCCCGTACAATGCCTCAAATGGGGCCATCTAAATACTAGCTTGGAAGCTATTATTGTAAGCAAGCTCTATAAGCGGCAAGTGATCATCACAGCTACCCTTGAAATCCAAAACACAAGCTCGTAACATATCCTCAAGCGCCTGAATAGTCTGCTCCGCTTGACCATCAGTCTGCGAGTGGAAAGTCGTGATGAGATTTACCTGAGTACCCAAACCTTGTTGAAATTTCCTCCAAAAGTTAGCTGTAAATTGGGCCCCTTCATCTGAAATAATAGAAACTGGAGTGCCATGATGTCTGACTATTTCCTTGATATACAACTAAGCGTACTGTTCTGCAGTATTGGTGGACTTGACTGGTAAGAAGTGAGCAGATTTCGTGAGTCGATCCACTATCACCCAAATTGAGTCGAACTTGCGCTGACTTCGAGGTAACCCTACCACGAAGTCAATATTGGTCATTTCCCATTTCCACATCGGTATTTCCATGAGCTGTGTCAACCCACCAGGCCTCTGATGCTCGTCCTTCACTTACTGGAAATTCAGACATCTAGCCACAAAGTACGCCACATCCCTCTTCGTACTACCTTATATGCCTCACCCACACTACTATATAAATAGGAAGGCAAGAATCGTGTAGCTTTTACCCGAATGGTCGGGATCGAATCCACAAGGAGTCTATAATGGGAGTGAGTGTCCAAGTAATCTAGAAGGGTCGAGTGTTTCTAATTTCTCTTCTAAACATTTGCTTGGTTTGAGTTATGCTAATTATATTCTATTGATTGTATGCTAAGTAATGGCTATATTGTTTTTGGTGTTGTTTTCTGATGATGATAAATGAACTAGGGTCGTGACCCTTGCCTAGGTGGTTACATAACGGATTTCAATTCTAAGGTCGGGATATTGATTTGGGATACAACTATAACCAACGCACGAACATACCCACTCTATACCTATCGGTAGTTTGAGTGTCTTTGCCCTAATTACCTCTCTCGAGGCCAATTGGGTGTCAATTAATCAAGCAATTGAGGTTTAGGTAGGGTATTACTCTCTCGAGGTTTGACCTGTTAATTAGGGCTCAAGTAGGGTTTTACCATTTCTGGGTTAACCCAATTGACTGGGACTACCAATCTCTTGATAAGTCCCTAATTTCCCATTAGGTTAATTTTCTAGACTCAAGTCCTTTTTCTCAAGAAGGACCTAAGTCATGGAAAGGCTAATTAGTGTTTGCAACCACTAATTATGGCAATAAGAACCCTCAATTAGCCTAAATAGCCAACACCCATTAATTTCCCAACCTTAAACTCAAAAACCCATTCTATACCCACACTAGGGTTGATCCACAACCCTAGCTAATGGGTTTAGCTACTCATAATCAAAGATAGAAGCAATGATAGAGAAGAAAGAAAACCCATTAATTGATTCTTAACAAAGATATTGAAGATTCAATGTTAAAAATACAATAATAAATCTAAAAAGATGAAAACCCAAAAGTATTCACGTGCTCTCTACTTCAGAAATTACAAGATGTCTAAAGAAATTACAAAATAAGCTATTTATAGTTTGCTAGAATTTCGAACAAAAATGCCCCTGAGGGGCCACCGCGGACTCCGAAAACACGACCGCGGTCCCTGAAAGGAAACTAGGTGCTTAACCACTGGGCTTCTGAAAATGCTCGACCGCGGACCGCGAAATATGGACCGCGGCTGCGGTGAGCTATGCCTTGAATTACATCTCTCTGAAGTTGTGAACCGCGGACCGTGAAATGAGGACCGCGGACCGCGAAATGAAGACCGCGGCCGCGGTGAGCTGACCTAAGGAATCCACCTCTCTGAATCATGTCACCGCGGACCGCGACCGCGGTGGCTTTTTACTTGATCAGTTTTTTGTTGTCCTTGGTGCTTGTGCCGGATTCACTCCTGTTTTGAGCCTATTTTTGACTGAGTTTCATCATTTCTGGTTCAATCCTGCATGAAGCACAACATATGAATTTTCGTGGCTACTTTGTATATAATTATAACCAAAACCTGGGTCTAGAAGAACGGAAAACAAGGCAAAAATCTAAGTTATCAACTCCCCTAAACTTAAGCTCTTGCTTGCCCTCAAGCAAACAAAATAAGCCCCACCCCTATGGTAGCTTCCAAGAAAATCTGGCTGTCCTAATGGTGACCTCAATTAGCATCAATTGGGACTAACCATAGCCCTTAATGCACATGCATCATTGACATTGTTCGAACCTTTTAAAACCACAGTTTCACGTGTGATACAAGAGCTTTGAGGGTTGTTCCAACTCATCAGCGAGACACTAACTACCACCTCGGTTAGTGTTGATCCCAGACTCTTATTCTGGGACTTTCCCTAAGCACCTCACCTTTTAGAATAATAAAGCTCAGAACGAGGAATATGGGAAATCACTCATCTCTCATCAAAGAAAAAGTCCCAAGTCCGGCTAAAAGTACTATAGGCTTGCCCTTTATGTAAATCACCACTAATATAGGCTTCACTCGACTTGAGATCATACAGGGCTTTTGTGAAAACATGATGAAGGCTGTTGGTTAAGGGTAGGAAGTATTTGGTCAGAGTGAGTTCTATCTTTCCGTAAGCACTTCATTTTTAACTGTTCTGACATTTTCTTGACCCTTTGAGTCATTTTATCTTTGTGCAGGGTTGGAGAGACACACTGTCACGCCTTTTTGTTCATTCTAGCCACTTTTCTTCTTTTTATGCATTCCAATCCTTTGGTAACACTTTTTCATCAATTCCCTGTATTTGTTTCTTTCTTTTTCATTGCCTCCTTTTCTTTTCTTTCTTTTTCGTTGCCCCCTTTTCTTTTATTTCTTTTGTGCCTTCTTTTTCACTTCATCACATCCCTTGTCTCTCCCCCAAACTTATGCTTTTTGCCTAGCACCAAGAAAAGATCGGGCGCCAAGAGAGGGTAAAACAATGGTTGAAGGCTTGTAGCTTTGTTTTTGAAAGAAAGGGTTTAAAGCTCAAAAGTGTTGACTAGGGAATTTGTCTTTGGAAGGCCATGGACGTGTTTAAATGTGTTGTTCAAGCCAAGGAAGGCCTATAGTCACTTCTCAAGTCAAATTGCACCTAGAATTTTGCCTAGACAACACTCGGGGCAAGTTCTAGACTAGTGGCACGGGACTTGGACTTGCAATTTCGAATTTCTAACTCCTCAATGCTAGGGGATTGCTGCAGAAACCGAGTAGAGGGCCCACAACGACCTTAGTCGTGTTTTGAGTAGCAAAATGGTCCCCAAGGACCACCCGATGATTATCGGCCAACACAAGAGTCTCAAGATCATCACTACCACCATCCTAAACACAACGGTTTGTCTTTGACCATGGGATCAAAGGCAACTGTTTTAGGCCCAAGTGAAGCTTTTCTCGAGGCACCGTTATTCATTCACTAGAAAAAGGAAAAGAAGAAAAACAAGACCAAAAAGGGAAAAATAGACTCAAACCCTTAAGAAGGTTGTCCACCATCCATCCTTGGGAAGAGACACCCGGTTCACACAAATTCCACCTTTGGAAAGAACCGTGGCGTTAAGAAAACCAAAGGTTTATTGCTCACGCGAAATTCAAAACAAGAAGCTAAGAAAGAAAAATATGAAGCTATAAAATCGAAAAAGTGCGTAAAGTAACATGCATGGGATAGAATGAATATGTACATGAGGGGAATTAGACGAATATACATTGGGGATGAATATTTACAATGAAGAGTTAACTTATACAAACCAAATAGTAAGAAGTTATAAAAGTACTAGGATAGTAAACTTATTTACAAGCCAAAACGGAAAATAAAACATAAGGAAACGAAAGAAAAATTGTCTGCATTATACAATCCGATCATCATTTAAATGAAATGCCTATAAGTCCACTCCCCCAACTAAGAGACAGCATTGTCCCCAATGCTATGTATCAAAAATAGTGCACAAAAAATTTGGGAGCGAGATAGAGAGTAAAGAAAACTCCCTATTGGCCCTCGGCTTGCTGGTCTCCATGCTGCTGTGTTTGAGATGGTATAGGGTTTGCTTGTACCTGGGACTGGGGTGGGGCTGGGTCTGCTGGTGCATGTGGTGGAGCTCCGGTGGTCTGGGCCTCCTGGCTCTGGGCCTGTAACTGCTCGGAAGCCTAACTCTGTGTGGGAGGGTCTGCCAGCATAAGTCTAATACCCTCTGTGCGGGACAGGACCTTCCTCTTCTTCGTTGGCCTCCCCCGCTCTTCCTCCTGCACTGGCTGCTAACATCTCCAGAGGTATCTGATCCCCCTTGAGCTTGTCCACTTCTTTCCTCAATTCAGGCACCGACACCTTTGAAGCACGAGTCTTGTCCAACTTCTTTGTTTCCTTTGCCACCTTTGCTAATGCGGTCTCATGTTTTCCCACCGCCTCCAAGATCTTCTTCTAGTTCTGCAGAATCTCCTTTAGGTTGTCCTCAACGGACTGTGGTACCTGTGGTGGGGGAGGAGTAGCTGGGGATGCTACAGATGTAGAGATTGCAGACAGCTTTGTAGTCGCTGACTGTATCCAGTTGTTGATGCTTGCCAATGTCTAATTGAGCCTGTGGGCAGTCATAGGATAGGCTCTGGTGGAGGGAATGTCTGGACCGTTGGAGGTAGAAGGACCTGGAGCCTCCTCTGGAATAGCCGGCTGGGGCAGAGATGATTCCACCACCACCACTGGCTTTTCAGACTGGCCAGTGGAGGCAACAGACTTACCCTTGGACTTCTTCTTGGGGTTGTCATCATCCAGCAAATCATACCAAGAAAAGGGTGCTTTGGGCTTGACTTTTGTGTCAAGGCGCTTCTTGGTCACCCCTTGGTCTTCACAGTACATAGTCAGATAATGAGGAAAAAGGTAAGATGTATCACCTTGTCTGACGACCCGGCTGATGACCTCGGACATAACATTCCCCAAATTGATGGGGTACCCAGCCATAATAGATGCAACCAGCGCAGCTCGATTGAGGGGAAGTGTAGTTTCATGGTGTGTTGGATCCATCCTGCAGCACACAAAAGTCTCCCACCCCTTAGTTTAAAAATTAAGGGTCTTCCTGGAAATAGTCTTTCCAGCAGGTAGCCAATTCGGAGTCTCTCCGGGCCTAGCCAAGTGCATAGCTAACAAATTCCGAGATGCATACTTTTTTACAAGCTTCTCCTGGTATAAAGAGTCATCCACATCGTCCATCTCCAAATATTCAATTATAGATTGCCCATCAAAAGGCACTGTCAAATTTCGGACTTTGGATGCCTTTGAGTTCTTTTCAAGAAATAGCAAGTTGGTGTAGAACTCTTTCACAATATGCTCATTTGCATCTGGGAGGAACTCATTGAATTAGAGCCAAACTTTCCGTTCCCTGAATTGCCGCTTCACCCCGGGGTTATAGGACGACAACTCCTTGAGTGCAAATATTTTCTCTCTAAACCTATGAAAAGACGGCTCACTGACGAACCGGTCTTTCCAAACATTCGGGTTCCGAGTTCGCTAGACCCCCTCAACCGCTGGTGCATCCCCATCATCCTCACTTGAGTGCTCCCCAGATAGGGAGGCTGTAGGAGAAGTAGAGTATGAATGGCCACTGGAGGCTGATTCAGCTGCTTGAGCTGGGGCTGGGGGAGAGGAGGCAGGGTCTAAAGGAGATGACTGCGATGAGGTCTCCTCCGATGGTGCATACTCACTCCCCGAGTGTGAAGAAGGGGAGTCTCTAGCATGAGTAGCCCGTCGGGATGATTGAGGAGGAATTGTGACTTTGGAGGGTTGCCTAGGTGCCCCCGGGCCTCTCCCCCTTTGAGGATCTACTCGACCAATTTGTTTTCGCCCACCGCCTCGTGATTGAACCATTGGCTGCAAAGTAAACACATGTGAATATGGTTAGTATAAAAAAACAATTGTTGCACAAACACTTAAAGTTCAACTTAAAGATCAGATGTTTAATTGAAAGGCCACCGCGGACCGCAAATAACCAACCGCGGACCGCAAAAAAGTGATCGCGGTCGTGGTGCTTCAGGATCAGAGAGCTGCCTTATTGAATAACAGGGACTGTGGACCGCGAAGATCAGGTAAAGGCTGCATCACACAGGCACCGCGGTCCGCGAAACATGGACCGCGGACCGCGAAAATAACAATCGGCTAGGATTTTCAAACTTTTATCATTTCCATGCTCAAATGTTAATTTAGTTAATCTCTACATGTTTAATTAGTGTAATTGTATTCCAAAGGGTCTAAAATGAACATTTTGGACTATCCCTAACATTTTTGAAGCCTAGAGATGAAAAATTAAGAAAAAGAAGAGAAAAATCTATCAATTAATGAGGAAAATAATGAAATTAAGAAGTTAATTAATCACAATTACACTTACTAGATGCTTGGATGATGATTTGAAAGAGTGCAATGCAATTCAGAGGATGTAAGATAAAGACACAGTTCAAGGATGCTCTGATAAATTGAAGTGCGTAAAGTAAGAAATAACCCTAAATGCCTATTTATAGAGAAGAGTAGGGGACCACCCCTCTTACATACCGCGGAACGCGAAAAATCGACCGCAGTCCGCGGTCAGTCACTTACGCTGGACTCAGGCAAGGAGTCACCGCGGTGCGCGAAAAATCGACCGTGGCCGCGGTGAGGCATGTTCAGAGTGGCACTTTGCAGTAACTTGCCTTCGCGGACCGCGGCCGTGAAGCAAGGTTCAGAGACCTGTTTTTATACTTAGCCACATTTCCTGTGTCAAAATCATCCTACAACATCCAAAAACCAGTTAGTGCAAAAATGAATCCTATTCTACCAAGAAAAACAAAAGAAAACAAAAATAGAGACACATGGGTTGCCTCCCATGAAGCGCCTGATTTAACGTCGTGGCACGACGCATATTACCAAGATCATTTCAAATGAAGAAGTGCCACCACGTGGCTGTCATCGACCTTGTCAAGATAGTGCTTGACCCGGTGACCATTTACTCTGAAGACTTCACCACTTTTGTTCTTGAGGTCAAGAGCCCCAAACGGAGTAACAAATACCACTTCAAAAGGTCCGCTCCATTTGGATTTGAGTGTTCCCGGGAACAACCTCAATCGAGAATTGAACAATAATACCAAATCTCCAAATCTCCAACCTTGAACTCTTTTCCTCGAGCATATTTGTCATGTAGGTACTTCATTTTGTCCTTATAGAAGGACGAACTGGAGTATGCATGGAATCTAAACTCATCCAACTCATTCAATTGCTCCACTCGAAGATTTGCAGCTACATCCCATTCTAAATTCAACTTTTTCAAGGCCCCCATAGCCTTGTGCTCCAATTCCACCGGAAGGTGGCATGCTTTTCCGAAGACCAAACGATACGGGGACATCCCAATTGGGGTCTAGTAAGTAGTTCGATAAGCCTAAAGAGCATCATCTAATTTCTTGGCCCAGTCGGTCTATTGGCATTGACCCTTTTTGATAAAATGCTCTTTATCTCCCTGTTGGATACTTCAACTTGGCCACAAGCCTGAGGGTGGTACGGGGTAGTGACTTTATGATTGACCCCATACTTGGAAAGCAAGGAGTCGAAGGCTTTGTTGAAAAAATGTGACCCCCCGTCACTGATGATGGCTCGTGGAGTGCCAAACCTAGTAAAGATATTCTTCTTGATAAAGGCTATCACACTCTGCACTTCATTATTTGGTAAGGCCACGGCCTCCACCCACTTAGAAAAATAATCAACTGCTACCAAGATGTACGTGTTTCCACATGAACTCACAAATGGCCTCATGAAGTCGATGCCCCAAACGTCAAAGATATCCACTTCAAGAATTAAATTTAGAGGCATCTCGTCCTTCTTGGAAATTCCCCCGGCTCTTTGGCATTCACAACACCTTTTTACTAGATCGCTAGCATCCTTATACAAAGTGGGCCAAAAGAACCCACAACTAAGCACTTTAGAGGCCATTCTTGCCCCTCCATGATGACCACCATACGGTGAGGAGTGGAAAGACTCAAGGATAACTAGTTTCTCTTCTTCTGGTACACATCTCCAAATCACCCCGTCGGTGCAAATCTTGAAAAGATAAGGCTCGTCCCAATAGAAATCCAAGCTGTCCCTTCTAAGCTTCTTCCTTTGGTTAGAATAGAGCTCACAAGGGACAACTCCGGTGACGAGGTAATTAACAATATCCGCAAACCATGGCATCTCTTGCATTGACATTGGAAGGAGTTGTTCATCCAGGAAACTATCATTGATCTCAAGTCCGTCACAAGGACGTCCTTGTTCCTCCAACAGGGATAAATGATCGGCTACTTGATTCTCACTCCCTTTTCGGTCCACGATTTCTAAATCAAACTCTTGTAGTAGCAACACCCAACGCATAAGCCTTGCCTTGGAATACTTATTGGTCATGAGGTACCGGAGTGCCACATGGTCAGTGTGAACTATGAACTTGGCACCCATCAAGTAAGGGCAAAATTTCTCCATGGCAAAGACTATAGCTAGAAGCTCCTTCTCTGTGACTGTGTAGTTCATTTGAGCCGAATTCATTGTCTTGATGGCATAGTAGATTGGGTGAAAAACTTTGTTCACCCTTTGTCCAAGCACAACACCCACAACAACATCGCTTGAATCACACATAAGTTCAAAGGGTGCACTCCAATCTGGCACCGTGATGATGGGAGTAGTAGTGATCTTGTGTTTTAAGAGTTCAAAAGCATGCATACAATGCTCATCAAAATTGAATTTCGCATCCTTATCAAGTAACTTGCACAATGGATTCACCACCTTAGAGAAGTCTTTGATAAAGCGCCGGTAAAAACCGGCATAGCCAAGGAAACTCCAGACTCCTCTCACTGAAGTAGGTGGTGGAAACTTTGAAATAACCTCTATCTTTGCTTTGTCGACCTCAATGCCATTTCTTGAAATCTTATGGCCCAACATGATTCCCTCTTTCACCATAAAGTGGCATTTTTTCCAATTCAAGACCAAATTCGTTTCTTCACACCGAGCAAGGACTCTATCAAGATTACCCAAGCATTCGTTGAAAGAATCCCCGACGACACTAAATTTGTCCATAAACACTTCAAGAAAGTCCTCCACCATGTCAGTGAATATTTCCATCATACACCTTTGGAAAGTGGCCGGGGCGTTGCAAAGCCTGAATGGCATACGAGCAAAGGCAAAAGTGCCATATGGGCAAGTAAAAGTTGTCTTTTCTTGATCCTCCGGGGTGATCAAAATTTGATTATATCCAGAATACCCGTCGAGAAAACAATAGAAGGCCCGACCCGCGAGCCTATCCAACATTTGATCAAGGAATGATAGAGGAAAATGGTCTTTGCGGGTCACCTTGTTGAGCTTGCGGTAGTCCATACACACCCGCCATCCGGTAACCGTTCTTGTGGGAATGAGCTCATCTTCCTCATTTTTTATTACTGTCATACCACCCTTTTTCCGGAACGCATTGGAGCGGAGAGATCCAAGCGCTATCCGAGATTGGATAGACAACTCCCGCATCGAGCCATTTTATAATCTCCTTCTTCACTACCTCTTGCATAGCTTCATTGAGTGTTCTTTGATGTTCAACGGAGGGTTTGGCCCCATTCCAATATGATTTTGTGCATGCAAAAGGTGGGGCTAATACCCCGAATATCCGCCAAGGTCCACCCGATTGCTTTCTTCCTCCTCCTTAGCACTTTCAAAGTTGAGTCAACCTGCACTTGGGTTAAGCAAGAGGAAAGAATAACGGGTAAAGTACATGAGGGACCAAGATATTCATACCTGAGATGGGAAGGAAGTGGCTTCAACTCCAGATTCGAAGGTTCTTTAATAGATGGCTTTGTTGGTGGAGTCTTCCAGTTCTCCAAGTCCAATGACAATTTTCTTGGAGCATAGGAATAAGACCCCATGCCTTGAAGGGCATGGGTGCTTTCAATCATACCATCCACCACGGAGTCTTCATGATTCAATAGGGCCAACTCCACAGGGTCATCAATATGGATCATAGCACTGGCATCATCAATAATAACCTCAGACACGAGGTCCATAAAAGAGCAAACCTCAGTACTGTTGGGCTGCTTCATAGATTTGCATACATGAAAGACCACTTTCTCATTACCCACTCTGAATGTGAGTTCCCCAGCTTCAACATCAACCAAGGCCTTCCCGGTGGCAAGGAAAGGCCTCCCCAAGATAATGGGGACCTCAAAATCAACCTCACAGTCAAGGATGACAAAATCTGCTGGCAATATAAACTTGTCCACTCTCACTAGCACTTCATCAATAATACCTAGGGGCCTCTTCATCGACCTATCCGCCATTTGCAAACGAATAGAGGTCGCCCTAGGTTGTCCGATGCCCAAAGTCTTAAACACAGAATATGGCATCAAATTAATACTTTCCCCAAGATCACATAGGGCTTTTGCAAAGTCTGCACTCCCAATAGTGCAAAGAATAGTAAAGGCACCCGGATCCTCAAGTTTTGGTGCCATGGAGTGAACAATAGCACTCACTTGGTGATTCATCTTGATGGTCTCACACTTCATGGACCTCTTTTTAGTCACTACGTCCTTCATGAACTTAGCGTATCCAGGCATTTGTTCCAAAGCTTTTACCAATGGTACATTGATGGTGAGACTCTTCATCATATCAATGAATTTTTTAAACTGAGTCTCTTGCTTTTGTTTGGCCAATCTCTGAGGGTAGGGAGGAGGTGGCCTAGGCAATGGTGCCTTAGATTGTGGGGCCACCGGCTACGGCATGTCAATAATGTGTTTGCTAGACGGGTTCACATTCCGTTCCAAGTCCTCCCCATTGTCATGAATGTCAATTCTTACTTCACCTTCTCTTGGCTCATCCATCACTTGTTCCACATCAACCGGTGACTCTTCTTGAGGCATGTTTTCATCATCAATAATAATCTTATTTTGCCCCGAAGTACTTGCTTCACCACCTTTTCCACTCTTTTTAGTCACTGCCATGGCGTGACCAGTATTGTTATTATTCCCACCCTTGGGGTTCACCACCGTATCAATCGGTAGTGCACCCTTCGGGCGTGTGTTTAAGGTATGTGAGATTTGGCCCATTTGTACTTCGAGATTCCGAATAGAGGTATTGTGGGAGGCCAACTGGGCATCTGAGTCTTCATTCTTCTCCATCATCTGTTTGAACATATTTTCTATTCGACCCATATCCGAGCTTGAAGAACTTTGACCTTGAGATTGATATGGAGGAGGGTTGCTTGGTTGTTGGTACATCGGGGGCCTTTGAAAACCCGACCCCCGACTACCTTCGCCTCCCCAATTGTTGTTGTTGTTTCTTCCACTCCAATTCTCCTCGTTGTTGTCCCCCCACTACCGGTCATTATTGTTGTCCCATTGACGATCATTAGTATTGCCCCAATTCCTAGCATTGTTGTTGTTCCAGTTTCGTGGCCTTTAAATCCCCCAGCTTTGATTTTTACCCTGATTTCTCCAACCTTGGTTGTTGCTTTGACTATTACCTTGCCCGTGGTAGTTGTTTGCATACATAACATCTTCATCTTCGTCATCATAACCCTCATCTTGGTTGTGACCACTCGGCCCTTGATCACCTTGATCTCCACGGTTTTGCCTAGCATTCCCCCGGGGTCTCCTTTGGTTTCCTTGCATATTCACTCCCTCCATAGCATTCACTTGCTTCGGCCCTTGGAATTGTTGGAGTTGGGCCTTAGCAAGTTGGGTCATGGTTGTTGTGAGCTCGTCAATTGCTTGCCCTTGCTCTTGGAGTTCCTTGTGGAAACTATTCATACCGGTCTCCCCTTGAGGCACATTTGCTCTACTTTGCCAAGCCGAAGATGTGTCGGCCATTTCATCAAGAACTTCACATGCCTCTGAGTAGGTCAACTTCATGAAATTACCTCCGGCCAATTGGTTTACCACACATTGGTTTACGGTGTTGATTCCCTGGTAGAAGGTTGTTGATACCCAATATTTTCTAAAATTATTTTCAAACTTGCATATAAGCTCTCAAAGTTACTCTTTGCAATAATGAGTATTTTTCATATTTTTCCATACTTTAATTTAATTTATTTTCCTATCTATTTAACATTTCATATTTAAAATTATTCATAAATTATGCTCTAAATAATTTCAAAAATACTTCCTAGCTCAGTATATCATTTGTAGTCATTTTTTAGTTATTAAAATCTAATTATTTCATAAATTGGCCAATTTGGGTCTTATTTAATTGCAATTACAACCATTTTGCAATTATGACCTAATTAGACATTTTATACTTTTTAAATTCGAAATTTATGTTTTCTTACACTTAATATTAGTTAATTATTGTAATTTTACCAATTTAAATTTATTTCATCTTTTTATAATTATTAGATATTTTAATTAATTAATTACCTA
The DNA here is from genome assembly GCA_005239495.1 of Nicotiana undulata. Taxonomy (NCBI): domain Eukaryota; kingdom Viridiplantae; phylum Streptophyta; class Magnoliopsida; order Solanales; family Solanaceae; genus Nicotiana; species Nicotiana undulata. The sequence goes on from MDKH01004794.1 coordinate 42,805, forward strand.
TTTCTATGGGGTATTTAACATCTAGCCTGATTTTATTTTAAATTTTAGCCACATTGCAAATCTATTTAATTCAACCCATCCGCCCCTAAAATACCCAGCCAAACCATTTTTATTTTACCCGGCCCACCTCCCCAAATCAATCTGAGCCATTGATCAAATTAGATCAACGGCCCAGATTTCTATTTCCTTAATTAATCCTTAACCAAACCCCCTCCCCCCTCACTTTCGAGACCGTCTCTCTCTCTCTCTCTCTCATCCGTCTCTTCATCTCCTCCTTATCTGTAGAACCTTCTGGGTTCGTCTTCTCCGATGGGGTTCACCATCTCTCCGGCCACCTCCAGCTTCTCCCCTTTCGACCACCAGCCGCCTTAAAGCCTTATCTCTCCGGTCTCTTCATCTTTGAGGCCTTCATGGGTTTTCAACCATGCCACACCACCATTGAAGCTCTGCCTGGAGTTTTTTCCAGCCTTTCTCCGATGGGTTTTGACTCGAAGGTGCTATAAACACCATTGTTCTTGAGTTTCACAGCCAGGTTCTCTCACTCCCCTCTCTGGTTTGCTATGAAACCCTAATCTCGACCTAAATCTCTTATAACCTTTGTTTTAAACAATTTCGACTCATTCTTTTATGTTTTGAACCATCCTCTACTGGATCTTTACGGTTCTTCCAGTTTTAAGCATTTTTGTCTCTTTTTGAAACTAGGGTTTCTCGACCCTGTTCTCAAAACGGTTTTCCTCTAATTTTTAAACAACTCTACTATGTTTAAGCTATTATCTCTTGATTTTATGTTATTTTAACTATTATTGGTGAAACCCTAAGTATTCTGGGTTGTTCTTTACCACTTGACTATGCATTTACGTGTTTTGTGCAACTCATGCTTCGATCCATTGTTATAATCTCTAGTTTCTACTATTCTACAAGCATCTCTTCATGTTAATGAGTAACATTAATTCCGACCTTTACCCTACTGGATGTTTACTTGTTTTATATTGATCTTCTTTTGTGTAAAAAATCCCATGCTTGTAATGTTTTCCTTAAATACATTGTCCCGTATATTCTTCCTATAATTCTGTATCAATTTTGAATTGTTTCTATATTTATGTGATGCTTTCCTTAATTACATGGGATTCCCTGTGATTACAATTGAATCCGAGATCCTTTTGAGTAATTTTCAAATTGATGCCCTGTTTTACTTTATAAATACACGGTTAGTTTAATTTTCCTTAATTACCCACTATGTATTTGGTTTAATTTGTGCACTATGTGGATGTTTCTATCCTAGTCAGCCTTCTTAGACTAATTTTCGTTCCTTAGTCTGCCTTGACTATACTGCTCGAAACTAGACTCCTTAATTAAAGGAGTCCAGTTGTCTTAATTGGCATTGACTGATTTTACTTCCATGTTTGTGCATTCTTTGCGTATGTATTGCTTGTTTTCAAAACTATATAAGGTCTTGTCTTCCCTCTTTACAGACACTGAGATTCATACTGAAGTCACTGATACATTACACAACACACACAACAATAAACACTATTCTCTCTTGTGCTCTTGCTCTCTTTCTTTCTTTGCTCTACTGTTGTTCCCTGCTTTTGTCTCTTATTAGCCGGCTGTAAGCCAGGGCTGCTATTGTGCTCATACTTGACTCTTTCATTCTGTTGTGCTATCTTGTTATTGGTATGTCCTAATTAATTTCAAAGTTCCAAACCAATGTGGTTACTACTACTTCAGTATGTCATGTTCTTAATTGTTCTCTACCTATGCTTCTACTGTTCTACATGCAATTAATGCCTTGTTTGCTTGTTCATGCTTGCCAAGCTTATCTCTTTACATGCTTATGATTAAGTTTATACTTGCTTTACCTAATCTTGTATACACATGTTAGGCCATCTCTTTCCTGTTCAAGTATCAAGTGTCCCTGATTCCCCTGAACCTTATTTGTTATTACTACTTATGACTTACATGCTTATGGCTATCGTTTGCTCCTCATCTTACCAGTGCTACATGTATTCTTTTATTGTCTACTATTATGTCTAAATTCGACCATTTCTTGGTCCCCTGAATCTCTTTGATTTTGTGTACTCATGCTTAGTGAGTTTTCATAAGTCTCTGTATCTCTTGGTGTTATTATGTGATCTATTTTTCCCCTTTGCCCCATTATCCTTATGTGCAATCCTGTACTGCTGAACTTTTGATTAATGTTTCTGTTTGTTTTAAGTTAATCTGTCAAAAACAACTCTCCAGTTTTGAAAACTCCTTTCTTAAACTATGAACTTTTCTCTCTTCCCTGCACTTCACACTACTCTTAGAAATTAGGTCCTACCCCCTTCGTGTGAGCATTGCCTTGAGTACCCCTGAGTACTCATTATACTTTGACACACAAGGCTAGTAACTCTATACTGCACTTGTGAAAATCTTGGCAATTTTCTCGGGTGCTGGTATTGGCCAGGGATCCATTGGGCCCCTTGGGAGCTTTGCCGCACCCAGGCCATTAAGGCTATGAAACTCGAAAGGAGTGAGGCTGGGAGATTGGGCCGATTGAAGGCTCTCTATAGAATAACTTCTTATTTTCCTTTTTCATTACTGTAATTCATTTATTATTGGTTTGTAATAATTTGTAAACGGATAATTGGGGCTGGATAGTGAATAGGGGAGGGGGGGGGGGGGTTTATGCATGCTTAGCTTTATAATGGGTAGAAAACATGCTTATAGGGTTTATTTATCTACATGTGCAATATACAACCTGCCTAGGACATGCATCTCATGAATTAGAAATCCTGCTTTAGGTTCTCTACTTTCAGCATGTTATTATACTCATTTCGTAACCATGATCACAATTAATAACAAGCTAATAAGCGGTCATAAAGCATTACCACTGCATTTTTCATCTAGAAACCATGTTCTTAGGGTACCCCTATGTGCATTAGATATCCTGTCCTTAGGACTTCTTATCTGTTTGAATTACAGTAGTTGAACGCCTAATCAGCATGTTAATTTAATAACCTTGTTAAAATATGGCTAAGTGGTTTTAAACGCTTCTACAAGTATACTATCTTGCGTGTCTAATCAGAATCAAATATGCATGTTCACCCTTCAAAATAAGTTGGCAATGTGTACAACGCCTAGGCAAACCTTAGGCCTAACATGTATAAAAATCAAATCGATTGTGCTTTGTTTGCTATCGTTAAAACTGACTAGCAACCCCCCCCCCCCCTTTTAAACATTTCTTTTGAACTCTGCGACTCCCACTCTTATTTTGCCTCTCTGAAGCTCACTCTACTTTTACCAAAAACACCTGCTCTGTTTTAAAATAATTTTGAAGTTGTGCATTTTACTTCTCATTACTGATTTCCTGATTCCTGTTCCATTATGTCTTCCAACTATTAGGTTTCAAAGTTACTTCATTCTGCAAAAGTCATTGTATCTCTGAATACTTGTTGAACTATTTTCAAAAAATGATTTATTAAGGTCTTATGAGCTACTGGATTCTCTCACTCACTATTTGGATTACTGAATTTCAAAATAAAAACATTCCTGTTTCGACTACTGGTTTTCTCAAAGCTATCTTTCCCTTTACTGGAAAATTTTAAAATTACTGTATACTTCTAACTGCTCAAGCTGCTGCGTTTCTAAAAATCAATCATCTCTTTTTTTATTATTCAATCTTAACTGAACCTTCTGCTTTCACTGCTAAGTTGCTAAAATATATCCTTTTGAAACTTACTGTTTCAACTTCAACATTCATGTTTTTAAACTCCCATCTTTGAGACCTTAAATGTGTTTGAGACGTGCTACCTACATGTTTACTTGTGGAGGGATCTGTGAGCCTTTGTTTGTCTTTACTTGTTACCTTATTTGTAGTCCTATTTGTTATGTATGTCGCTTCGTATTTTGGCCTTTGAACCTAGGGGGTTCAGCCTAGTCCTTACCTTGTAGGAATAGTAGTCCTAAATACCCTCCAGGACTTATAGGATGGGATGGGTAATAGCATGCAATAAGCACTCGTGATCAGCACACACGTATTTTAAATAACCTTTACAGGGCAGGAAGGGTAGAATACGAATATGATGACCGATGTGCTAATACCACGTGTACCCACCTCATTAAGGAAGTGACATACCGGGTATTGCATTGATGTGATCCGTATTTCTTTAAACCTAGGATAATTTCTTCAAATATTTGCAATGTTTTCCAAAAGCTTTCTTTAATATCACTTGTGCTTTGTATGGAATTCCCCTCTTATCTGATCCTTACTTGTTTGTCTGTCCAAATTCACAAAACTTCTTGGCTGGGACACACAGTTGTGGATCCTGAGGGGTGCCTAACACCTTCCCCTTGGGATAATTTCAAGCCCTTACCCGTTCTCTGGTAATGCAAACTAGTTTATGAGTTATCAAATCTAGGTGCCCTAACGCACCATAAAAATCGTTAGGTGGCGACTCTTCCTTCAACCCTCTTCCTTTAAGGAGTTTTCCAGAATGTCATAGAACCCGATATCTCCGTACCTAACCCGTGCGATAGAAAAAGGGGGCGCGACAGCATGGCGACTCTTCTGGGGACTTTCCCTAGGCTTATACCATTACAAGTTGTCTTGTGAATTTGGAATTTTATTCTGTTTAAATGCTTACACCCTTTCCTATTCCCTATTACATGTTATTAATTGTTTAAATCTGCAGGTATTTATTTGTCTAAGCAAAACTAACATATCTTCATGTTTTCTTTGTAACCGCATTCCATTATAATTGTTGTATTTTCTTTCTTTACCACTTTCTTCAAACTGAAAATACATGCCTATTTATTTTAATGCTTATTATTGCATATCATGCTCCGCATTCATATTCCACTCGTGCCAAACAAAATCCGATAGCAACGCTTACAATGAGTGGTTGCGCTTTTCCAATATTATCACCCCCTAAATTCGGAAAGGCGTATTTGCGGTAAAACTAGTCGATCAGCGGTGCAGTCGACGATTTCGTGCCTTCCTCTTTGAGTTGTCCGCTCAAGGGTACCAGCCTAAAACCCCAATAGAAACCTTACTCTATTGTAGGTTGCATGCATGATGGTCAAACCTAGCCAGGCTAATGTGTTGTCCGCACAATAGCCTTTAAGATAGCCTTGACCAAAGTACATTGGGTTTCCCTGGAACCCAAAAGGGACGCCTTCACGTTCTATGCATTTATTTGAAGAACTTAAATACTCATGCTAATTATTGATGTTAAATAGTCGAGTCTGGTGGGGGTAAGGGCCTAAACTGGTTACTTTGCAGAGATGAGGCACGAGGTCCCTAGATTCGGCATGGTCACCAACATCCACCCAAAACTTCTGAATTGGTGGGAAGACTTGCACTCAAGAGACAAAACAACAATCAGAAAACACCTGGGCAACTTTCCCTCTCTCTTGGACATTCAGCCTAATAACATGGTAATAGAGGCTGCCACCTTATTCTGGGATTGTGATTGGTCAGTTTTTTGATTTGGGAACAATGAGATGACACCACTGCTAGAGGAGATAGGGGGTTTAGCTGGTTTGCCTTGGGAGTCTCAACGGTTATTGATGCCTGAAAACCGAATAGGCCGAGGTTTTCTCAAGATGATCAGACTCAAGAAGAATCCGGATTTAGTTTGCTTAGAAGACTCGTACATCCCTTTTGACTACTTGTACGAGAGGTATGGCCGTAGTCAGTCTTACCGCACATATCAGGAAGAATTTTCCCTCACCTCTCTAGGACACCTTCACCGCCGGGTATTCGTCTTCATATTCTGCTTTTTGGGACTGATGGCCTTCCCGACAAAGAAGGGGAGAATCCACACCAGATTGGTATGGTTACCAAGACTTTGATTGAAGGGATCGACGGACAGGATTTCAACATCGTACCCATGATCATTGCCGACATATACCGAGCTTTGGAGAACTGTCAACGAGGAGCGAAACATTTTGAGGGTTGCAACCTGCTACTCTAGCTCTGGCTCACCGAGCATCTGCAAAGGGGTGACTACCTTCAAGACATACATAGGAGAGTTTGGGATGATCATATTGCTTTCCATCATCAGAAGCGTATGAACTACATCCCCTACATGTTTGCATAGCCAGAGAATATTAATGGATAGGACGAGTTATTGGAAAATCTGATCGAGGATTAGATCCAATGGATGTTCCAGTGGTTCCGGACCGACGAATTCATCATTCGGACTAGAGACACTCCGCTACTAATATTGAATGGTCTTAGAGGGACATACCCTTACGTCCCGATTTGAGTCATGAGGCAGGCAGGGAGGAAGCTAGTCATCCCATGGGTTGAGAAAATGAGTCATCTCAGGGCGGACTTCAAAAATGATGACATCCCTCACAAGTGTCAAGCTCAACAATTGTGGCACTGCAAGATCCTGTCGGAGAAGGATACTATCGAGCCCGACAGGTATCACGCTGGTTGCTCTCCTTATTTTCTGGGATGGTTGGAAGATAACTGGGGAGGAAGTATTGAGCCAGGGTTCGCTCGAGGACATAGGGTCATAGATGAGAAAGCCGAGGCACTAACCAGACTCAACCAGCTTCGCAAGAGGCTTCGTGACTGTGAGGAAGATCATCAAAAAATCCACATAGCCAACAAGAAGCTGATCGAGGAATGGAAGGACATGGCTGTCACTTCCACCCAGAGGCTAGCACACTTGGAATGAGGCATAGTTGACTTGGAGGAAAAGTTCTTTAGGAGGATCGAGATTTGTCAGAAGACCGAGGGAGCTGAAGCGGGAATTCTAGCCAGAACCTACTTGCTGTTGGGACTCCGCGAGATGGGAATGTTGATCAAGGCAAGCAGAGATGCCGAGTCTGGGGAAGGTCCTTCTGGGACCAAATATATAGGATTTGTCTTTACTTTGCTTTTGATGTAATACGGCCACTGGCCATTAGTGACATTTTATATTTTCGCATTCTTAGAGTCAAGTTGGATTTGTCCATTTTATTATCAATAAAATGAGGCATTTAGTATTTTAAGTTCTCCAAATTAATTTGTCGCTAGGCCTACCTCGGACACAAAGAGGTTCCCCAACTAAGGATGCATTTTACATTTTTGCATTACGTGTTTAAATTACCGCAATATTCTTCATAACCCTCGCTAACTTCACTACCTTTTGTTTTTCTTTAGTTATTCCCCTTCCCCAAAGGTTAGTTCGTGCACTCTGGCATCAAGAACTTATTGCACAAGATCAAAGGGCCCTCCTCCTACTCCTCCTCCCAGTCCTCCTAAAGGGAAAAGTAAGGGTAAAACTAAGATGGAAGATGCAAGCGGTACCAGAAAAGACAATAGGGATGAACAGGTTGAGATCACTAATGGTCAGGGTATTCAGGTTCTGCACGAGGGTATGTCTCCACTAGAGAAGAAGCTGCTAAAGTTCCAAGAGGAACTTGATCAAGTCAAGAACTTGGCCCACTTATCATTCTCCCTCAACGTCCCAGACGTTCACTTCCCAAATGCTCTGAACCCCACTTTACCACAAAATATCCCCAAACAACCAAATCATCAAAAAGTGGTGGCACATCAAGCCGAGTCCCCTCCCAGATACCAAGTATACCCCTCGCCTTCCTTCACGTACCAACCAACCCCAAGCTACCAAGCACCCTCACTTAAATACCAAACACCCTCACCACCCACATATCAGCCTACCTCGTCCAGATACTCCCAACCAACTCCCGTCTATAATGCCTACATTTCCCAACCTTCTCACTACCAATCACCTCCTAATCGCCAAAACTTCCCAAGACCTCGCCCAAACTTTGACCTTCGTCCACCAAAGCAGTATAATGCCATTGCAGAACCCATTGACCAATTATACGAAAATCTCAAAGCCGCCGGTTATGTCACACCCATTCCCGCTGTCGCCCCTGAGAACCCTTCTCAGTGGGTCAACCCAAACAAAACCTGTGCTTACCACTCCAGCATGAAGGGACACACCATCGAGGAATGCCGTTCCTTGAAGGACAAAATACAGACCCTCATAGATTACAATAATTCGCTGCCTGACCATAAAGGTGGTGTCCACATTATTGAGGCTGATGATGACTGGGATCCCGAGGGATCATTTGGGCTGATTGCAGAGGGTGATCCGAAGACGCCTGCAATTACTCTTAATCTGATCGTGGTCCAGATGCAGCCATCTGAGGAAGCTGAGGTAAACATGTCTATTCCACTTGAGTTTGAATCGAGACCACCCGCCAAAGGAAAGGCCCCAGTGCCGATCGAAGTCGAGTTTGTAAGACCGCTCGAAGTTGCAATCTGGCCATCTATAATATATACTCCGACAGGAATAAGAATGACCACACCTATTCCAGTGGCAATGTCAACAACGACACCCTTTTACTCAAACATCGTTCCATGGGACTATACCGCTGAAGCAAGGAGGAAAGGTAAAGGCAAGTCTGAAGAAGCCATCATTGCACAGGGTATGACGAGAACTGGCAGTGTTTATACCCCTAAACATTTTGCCGAGTCTAGAAAGCAGGCCAACAACCGCCCCCATCATTGAAACAAGTTCTGACAATCAGTGGAGAAAGATACAAGCCAAGGAATACTCAATCCTCGACCCGTTGAACAAAACACCAGCTCAGATATACATCCTCTTCCTATTACAGAACTCTGAAACACACAGGAGTGCTTTGCTAAGAGTGCTGAGTGAAGCATACGTGCCCAACAATATCACCAGTGGGGAAATGGCCAACATGGTAGGCCAGGTACTGGAAAGTCACAAGATCACTTTCCATGAAGATGAGCTGCCGCCCGAAGGATTAGGACATAACAGAGCACTACACATCACGGTGCAATGTGAGGATCATTTCATCACAAGGATCCTAATTGATGGGGGTTCCAGCCTCAACATCTGTCCGCTGGTCACACTCAAGAAGTTGGGAAAATGTCATATTATACCATAACTCTTACTTTGATTTTTCATTACTGAGGTCTGCAACCAACTTCAGGTTACTCTTGTTGCTTATCCTTAAGACTGATGGTATAATTTCATCTCATACTGTTAAACTTTAATCCATCTGTTGTTGATTCACCTTAATGTTGATTCGTCATCTACCACTGATAACTTGATCTCTTGTGTAACAACGTCGCTAGGACTCGCATCTCATCGGGGACATCGAAATAATTAAATTGATCCACCTATGGGTGATACACTTCCATAACCGTACTTTATAGCATCCCAATGTGATTCATCCTTTGGGGGTTATTCTAATCACGTATAACTCATGATCTTTTTTTCCAAATCATTACTCAAGCGAAGGCCCAAATGTCATCCTTTATTTATCACAATTACACCCTCATTCTGCTACCAAGGCAGCATCTCATCTCTTCTAAATGCTACTAGTCTTAGAATCCTTTGATTTTATTCAGGATATATTGAGCTTTCTATAACTTAGAGGAACCATCATCTCCTTTGTTTTCACGGGCCTAATCCCGAGGACTTATCAATTTTCGTCACCTTCTCACTTGCCTTCTTATTATCCTTACTCTTGTCTTTCTAAAACCTTGTCGTTCTATCATACTTTAGCTTGCGATCGATTCCCTTATGCTTTTCTGGGACATCAAGGGAGACATCCCATGGTCTATAACTCTTTTTTTTACTCTATAATTAGACCTTTCAGTACTTAGAAACTATAGGCTGGAAGTTATGCCAGTGACGATGATGCTATCATTCCTAGATACTGAATCCCAGCGCTTTTAGTCTTTTACCTGAAGTATGGACCACTCCCATCATTCTATACTTGAGTATTCCGTACGTTGTTCGCCTTTACCTTACTTACTTTAAAATATCACCTCATATTCTTCTATCTCTCTTTCTTAACCTCTCACCCACATAGGTATAAATCACATCCATCATTTGACTCTATTATAGTACTTGTACCTCTGGTGCATATATAATCCGGTGGGAGCTCCATACTGGATTCTTATGAGGCTGGTATTTTTCTAACTGGCTTTTTCGTAGAGCCGTTATATGATATGGTTGTTGTGCTATCTCTCTTGCACTTCTAATATTAATAATGATTCTGCTGTGTTTTCCATCCATTCCTATAACTTCTTGGTCCAATAATCGGATTCCTGATTTACTCCGTTGATGTAACTCTTTAGTTTCCTCCTTCTGGTGATCGGTCTTTATGTCGGCTTAAGTTATCTCCCGATCTGGGTTTCATGGTATTAGTTATTTTGTTTAGCCTTTCATGGGCGCTGAGAAATATCTATGTTACAATCCTTTAACAATTCGATCCTTTGTCTATGACCTAGACTCAATTCTTTATTTTAACTTATAACGGATCCTCTACGGCTTGTATGATTGTCAACATGTATGTTGCATAATACTCCGAAATCTTAAGTGCGTCCATAATGTAACTAACTTTGGATCATTGACCGAATAATTCCTTTGTTCCTTCTCAACTTTCTTTAACGTAAGCTTTTACTTTTCGTGGTCTTTCTTCCCCCTTTCGTGTGCATACTTAGCTTATCTTAGTGGCCATGCATATTGGAATCCCATACAACTCATATGGTTTTGGATATCACTTCTGATTTTACTTCTCGTTTATTAAGCACGGTAGGTGCCTCTTCCTTTTGGAGTGCCTATAATGTTGTAGTAAGATTGTTATTATAAAACCATTCCCTCTTTAGGTCACTGAGCTTAGGTTGAAGCCTTCTTCCTTAATTCCTCGGCTAGTCTTTCATTTTAGTACTTAGTGAGGACCCTCTGACTCTTGTAAAGTTGCGAACTTATTATGTGGTACAATCGACAGAACTTTTGGTGTCCCTCGTTGCCTATAATTATCAGTAGTTATTTATCACCACTCCTGTGCTTGTAGGGTTACTTTTGAACTAATATTTCGACTGACTTCCCAGTGGTACTCTCTTTTATATTCGTAACACTCATACGGTATCTTTATCTACCCCAACTTCTATCCTAATATTTCTCGAGGATCACGATGTCATAACTGTGAGGCTGAATTCCCCATATTGGGGTTCCCTATGTTTATCCTTCACGATATGTTGACTTTTCTGTATCCTCTTGTCTAGCCATAGCTACGCTCTTCAAGAATCAACTACTAACTACTTGTTGGCCCATTCCCGTATCAATATTCCGCGTAATCTTTCTTGGGTTATTTCATTTGTCTTAACTTACCTCTCGCACTGGCTCCTTATTAGTCAATTGCATTTTGGGCAGGAACCGTTACTTATTCTATTTGATGTCGTGTTTGCATAATGATCTGGTATCGTAGAATATCTGTAGGCTTTGAATAAGTGCAATTTCATACATTTTTCATTTTATCGCATTCTTCCTTTACCATTCCATAATTACTAGAACTACTTAATTCTGACTTAATGCCATCACTCCATATTCTCCCTTTAAGGGAGTACTAAGAGCTGAATCCATGAGGATCTACCTATAGATGTTTTACCTCTTCATCTTTGGCGTCGTTTTACAATATCAATAACCCCTTACTCGCCTTGCTGCAATTCTTCTATACCAAGGATAACAAATCCCCTTACTCGCGATGGTGACACTTAATGTAACTGGCACATGAAATCCCTTAAGCTTAACTTTGCTCATATTGTTTGCTTAAGGGAAGCGTCTTCCTGAATGACCATTCTCTGAATTTCTCATGAATCGTCTTTTATTGTCCATTATGTTATCGCCGAAACGAAATCTAAAATTCTCAAGGTGCCGACTATTATCCAATCACTCAGTCCCTAATTCCTGTTTAGTTTATCTTGTTCCCCAGCCCATACAGATATATATTACTTTGGAGTTTAACTCTCCCTTCTGGTAGTCGCATTGGGGTCAAAAACCTATTTCTTGAAATGAGGATATGACTTTATGGCCTATACTCTTTTGTTATCTCAAGGCATGTAACCTTTCTTCTTTTCCTTCACTTTACTGTAAACTTTGTAATACAGTCATTTTTTTGACCTAACGTTGTCATCCATGTATCACATCTTACTCATAATGCTTCATTAACTCTTTTCTTGTTTCCCGCTAACATCTATGTCTATGACATTATTCTGAAATCTCGAACAAGACATTGTTTTTCTTTCTTTTAGCTCCCCTTGCTCCATCAATTGTCTCTTCGAATTGCCTAACATTATTTCTCTTCTAGGAGCGGAAGACACACTACGATAATATTTGTCCCTTCAAGTCTTCCAGTGCCTATCGTTGTAGTACCCATATATGGTTGTACCATTTTATAGTGCACCATCTGGGTGTCTCACAATGAGATCTATTAGTACATTTGTAATGTCCTTCCGAAACTTCAACTAACGCAAACAATCCACTCACTATTTTGTATTACTCTAACCCTAGTCGGATCCTGATATCATGTTCCTCTCTTACACTACATATGTAAGCCCCCATAGGGCATAACTAAGATGAATGTAGTTGATTGTAAAATAACTCAAAATGCTTATATCTTTGTTCCTGGATTGTAAATAATGATCATCTTCACTAATTGGGTACCTCGTACCCCTCTTCATCTTGCTTCTTTTACTTGGTGAAACTTGTGTCTAACTTCCAATCGTGTTATTCCTTTTTACCGAAAGAGTGGATAAGTATTCTTTCCTTAAAGCTCCTTATGAAGAACCTTACACCTTTTAGTACATGTATAATCTGCATGTAGGTATCATCATGAGCAAGATGCAAGTTCGAGTTCCTCTAAATCAACACTTCCACATCTGTGTCTCTTATAGATCGTCTTTCTGAATGTAGGTATCGTCGTGTTACAAATAAAATAGAATTTAGGAGTTTGAATTCTTACAACAGAGCTCTATCACACGATCTAGATTAAGAAGAAAGAGTGACAGTCCTAAATGCCCTGTAGCCTCCTGCTTAGAAGTGTGGTGCACGACACTGTGATGACCCAAAAGGTCATCCTACGTAAATTTGATTATAACTGTGTTTTGAGGCCCCGAAAGCCTCCGTTAATATCACCTCGATGTGCGTGTGCAGCCCGAGAGCATAGCCTGGAAGCGTTTATGTGGAAAACTTCATAAAGAGCCGAATGTATGATAATTAATTGAATAATGTTGACTTTGGTCAACATTTTTGGTAAACGGACCCGGACCCATGATTTGACAGTCCCGGAAGGTCCATAGGAAAATAAGGGACTTGGGCGTATGCCCGGAATCGAATTCCGAGGACCCAAGTCCGAGAAATGAGTTTTTAAACAAATTTGTTTTCTGAAAATAATAAAGTCTTATAAAAATAAACCTCGATGCGAAACCTTTGTTGCCAGGCCCCTATTATGGTTCCGGAGCCCGGAACAGGTTCAATATGTGTTATTTGAGTTATCTGTGAAATTTGGTAAGGAACATACTTGATTTGACGGGTTTCGGATCAAAAATGGGAAATTGAGAGTTAATGAAGTTTTGGGGATTTTCATAGAATTTGAAATTTGGTTTGGAATGTGATTTTATGTTGTCGAGTCTCGAATGTGATTCCGAGACTGGGAATAGTTCCGTTATGTCATTTATGACTTGTCTGCAAAATTCGTTGTCATTCCGAGTTGTATAGGTCAGTCCGACGCATTGTTATAGAACCAAGAACTTGAAGTTTCTTAAGTTAGGATTTTAGGGGTTTTGGGATGTGATTTTGAGATTTAGCGTTGTTTTGGGTGATCCGAAGGCTCGAGCGAGTCCGTATTATGATTTTGGACTTGTTGGTATATTTTGACAGGGGCTCGGGTGGGCCGAGGTTCCTTTCGGACAACCAACGGGACTAAAAACCAGCTAGAACAACTGATGGTGCAGCTGTTGCTGGTGTGACCGCAGGTGCGGTTGCCCAGCCGCAGGTGCGGGACTGCTCTAGCAGTCCTAGCCTCGCAGGTGCGGAGGTTCCGCAGGTGCGGTTCCTTTTCCGTAGGAGCGGAGCCACAGGTGCGGTCTCCAGCTCCGCACTTGCGACCCCAGCCTGCCTTGCCATTTTCCGCATGTGCGATCCTTTTCTCGCCGGTGCGGGGCCGTAGGTGCGGTCCCAAGGCCGCAGGTGCGGAACCCCTGTAAGCCAAACTGTTTTAAATGCCAAAAACTTGGGATTTCTTCATTCCCTTCATACCAAAAACCCCATTAGAGACCTGTGAGCTTGGGAAGGACACACCACGACCTAGCTACTGTTAAGGTGAGTTAATTCCTTCCTAATACTAGTTTCATGCATGAATAGTTAATGGCATTACCTACTAAAATAATTGAAAATCAAGAATTGGGTAGTAATTTTAGGGTTTTTGAGAAATTCACGTATTGTCCGTCTAATGTTATGAATTCAAGTGGAAACTTCATATTTATAATCCTTAGGCTATGGGTGAGTGATACCTTCGAGAATTTTAGGGATTCGAGCGTGCGGGCCCAGGTCGAATTTTGGCATTTTTGGAAGAATGATAGAAAATGTATAACTAGGATTTGGAATTGGTTTATTGAGTAATTATTGATGTTAATAACTCAATTAGGCCTAGATATTATCGATTTGGAGTTGGATTCGAGAGGAAAGGCTATGATTGAGGCTTGACTTGCACTTTGGAGTCGAGGTAAGTATTTGGCCTAACCATAGCTTGAGGGATTAGGTATAGAGTCTTATTTGCTATGTGTAATTCATGTCCAACGTATAGGTGAGGTGACGAGTACCTATATGTTGCGGTCAAGCATGCCCGTGAGTCAATTGTGATGAATTGTACCGTGTTCTTGATATTCTCTGTACTATGAATAATCGGTGATTAGAAGTGATACATTGATGTTGTTTCATGACGTGGGAAATTATTGATTAATTGTTCAATTGAGGCTCTTACTGTTGAAATTACACTTCTGAGCGAATTTGGTTATAGCTGAGTCCTTTGCCGGGACGATAGAATTTTATTGAGTATTTATGTACACTTGAGATTTATTATTGTTAGTTTGCACATTATATTGTTGATTGTTTATCATTTATCGCACGAGGGGACATGTCGTGCTGATTATTTATTATTTATCACACGAGGGGACATGTCGTGTTGATTGTTTATTATTTATCGCAGAAGGGGACATGCCGTGATGTTTGTTATTATTTATCACACGAGGGGACATGCCGTGTTGAATGTTTATTATTTATCGCACGAGGGGACATGCCGTGCTGATTGTTTATTATTTATCACACGAGGGGACATGCTGTGTTGATTGTTTATTATTTATCGCACGAGGGGACATGCCGTGCTGATTGTTTATTATTTATCACACGAGGGGACATGCTGTGTTGATTGTTTATTATTTATCGCACGAGGGGACATGCCGTGCTGATTGTTTATTATTTATCACACGAAGGGACATGCCGTGTTGATTGTTTATCGCACGAGCGGACATGTCGTTCCGATGTGTTATTGTTTGATGCACGAGGGGACATTCCATACCGAGTGATTTGTGAGGTGATGCACGAGGGGACATGCCTTGCCTGGTGTTATTCATTATCTGTTCTGAGCCGTTAAATTCCTGTTTTTACTATTACTTTTCAGTCGTTACCCTGTTCCACTATGCTAGTATTTGTTGCCCCTCCTATCCCCAGCATGACTCTCCCCGTATCTCTTTATACTTGTTTATTTCCGTTGATCTTTTCCTGTTATTATAGAAAATTGCACAGGTATGTATATTGTTGTCGGTCCTATCCTCGTCACTACTTCTCCAAGGTTAGGCTCGGCACTTACTCAGTACATGGGGTCAGTTGTACTGATGCTATACCTGCACTTCTTTATGTTTTGCAGGCTACGCAGCTGGACCCGGTGGGCACTGACAGGGGGAGCATTCCACCAGTTCATTAAGGAGACCTCGAGGTAGACCCGAAGACGTTCGTGGGCCTTGGCGTTACCTTCTACCCTTCTCTTTCAGTTCTGTATTATTTTATAGTTTCAAAGACAGTCATATGTACTTATTTTTCAGACCATTGTATTTAGTAATCTCATAGGCAGTTCGTGAGTATGTGACACTAGTTCTGGGATATGTATATGGGTTTTATTACGAAGTTGCTATATTATTTTGAATTTAGTTAACATTCATATTGTTGACCATCGATGCCTTAGTTATCTTGTTTATTTTAGTTGTTAATGATTTTACTTAGTTCAAACGTTGACTTGTCTAGCGGATTCAACATTAGGCGCCATCACGGCCTGATGGTGGGATTTAGGGTCGTGACAAGTTGGTATCAGAGCCCTAGGTTTCTTAGGTCTCGCAACTCACGGACGAACTTGGTAGAGACTGAGGGATCGGTATGGAGATGTCTGTACTTATCCCCCAGAGGCTGCAAAGTTAGGAATAACTTCATATCTTTCATTCTCTGTCGTGCCATTTGAATTCTAAATACTAATTGAGCCTCTATTCTACTCACTCACAGATGGCGAGGACGCCTTCTTTCTCATCGACCGACCAGTAGCCTGATCCTCCTATTGCAGCTCCTACGAGGGGCCGAGGCTGAGGCCGTGCCAGAGGCCAAGGCAGGGGCAGGGTTCAGCCCGGAGAAACATCCCCAGTAGAGGACCCGCAGGTAGACTTTGCCGGTAAGGTTCCTACTCCGACAGCTCCAGTTGGACCAGCTCAGGTCCCGGAGGGGTTCATTGCCACCCCAGTGCTTCAGGACGCTCTAGTCCACTTGGTGGGACTCATGAAGAGTGTGGCTCAGGCCGGTTTTCTTCCTACTGCACCAGCTGGTTCTCAGACTGGGGGAGGGACCCAGATTCCTGTTATTCACACGCCCGAGCAGTTTGCCACTCAGTTTCAGGCTCCAGCACCTCAGACAACTAGAGTAGCTCAGCCGGGTATTGTGCCACCGATAGCCGAGGGTGCAGCTATGTCAGCAGATGCTCTATGGAGACTGGATCGGTTCACCAAGTTATTCACTACTACATTTGCTGGTGCCCCATCAGAGGATCCCCAAGACTATTTAGACAGCTGTTATGAGGTTCTTCGGAACATGGGCGTCGTAGAGTCCAATGGAGTTGACTTTGCCACATTTTCTCTTTCGGGTTCTGCTAAGACTTGTGGAGAGACTATTGCCTGACCAGACGAGCTGGATCTGCACCATTGACTTGGGCTTAGTTCTCCGAGCTATTCTTTGGGAAGTTTCTTCCCATTACTCAGCGAGAAGATCTTCGGAGGCAGTTTTAGCGCCTCCAACAGGGATCTATGTCTGTCACTCAGTACGAGACCAGGTTCATCACTCTAGCTAGGCATGCACTTATGATACTTCCCACTGATTGGGAGAGAATTCAGAGATTTATTGAGGGTCTGACTCAGCCTATCAGACTTCAGATGGGCAGGGAGGCGGGTACTGATATCTCCTTTCAGGATGCAGCCGACGTGGCCAGACGCATTGAGATGGTATTATCCCAGGGTGGTGGTCAGGGGTCTGACAAGAGACCTCGTCATTTCGGCCATTTCAGTGGTGCCTCATCTGGAGGTCGGGATTCATTTGGTAGAGGTCATCCCCCTAGGCCTTATCAATTGGCACTCCAGGCATCCCGCAGTGCATCATCAGCTTCCATAAGTACACTGCCGATTCAGATTCTTCAGGGTAGTCATTCTTGTCGTCAGGGACAGTTCCAGGGCCAGTATTCTCAGCAGCCGAGGGCTTGCTACACTTGCGGTGGTATGGGACATATTTCCAGGTTTTTCCCCCGAGGTTTTGGTTGGTCTCAGTATCAGGGTTCCCGTGCCATGGTTCCCGCATCAGGTGCACCCCTACCCCCTCAGCCAGCTAGGAGTGGTGGTCGTGGTACCAGAGGTGGAGGTCAGACTCATAGAGGTGGAGGGCATGTTATGAGAGGTAGGGGTCAGCCCGTAGCATGTAGACCCAAAGATGTGCCGGTTGGAGGGGCTCCGCCCCGATGCTATGTTATTCCGGCAAGGCTTGAGGCTGAGGCCTCTAATGCAGTTATCACAGGTACGGTTTCAGTTTGCAGCCGAGAGGCTTCGGTGTTATTTGATCCGGGTTCTACATTATCATAAGTGTCTTCATACTTTGCCTCTTATTTGAGTTTTCCCCGTGATTCCTTTAGTACTGATGTATATGTGTCTACCCCGGTGGATGATTCTATTATGGTAGATCGAGTCTACCGTGCTTGCTTAGTAGTTATTGGTGGTATGGAGACTCAGGTTGATCTTTTGCTTCTGGATATGGTGGACTTTGATGTTATATTGGGTATGGATTGGCTATCTCCATATCATGCTATTCTGGACTGTCATGCCAAGACAGTGACCTTGGCCATGCCAGGTGTTCCTCGTTTGGAGTGGAGAGGGACTCCTAGCCATTCTTCTAGAAGAGTTATTTCTTATATGAAGGCTCGGCGTATGGACGAGAAGGGTTGCTTGGCCTATTTGGCCTATGTTCGTGATTCTAGTGCTGAGGTTCCTTCTATGGAGTCTGTACCTGTGGTTCGTGAGTTACCAGAGGTTTTCCCTGCTGACCTGCCAGGTATGCCACCCGACAGGGATATTGACTTTTGTATCGAGGTGGCTCAGGGCACTCAGCCCATCTCTATTCCGCCGTATCGTATGGCCCCGCCAGAGTTGAAGGAATTGAAGGATCAGCTGCAGGACTTGTTGGATAAAGGATTCATTAGGCCTGGTGTTTCTCCTTGGGGTGCTCCAGTGTTGTTCCGTAAGAAACAATATGGCTCAATGAGGATGTGTATTGACTATGGGTAGCTGAATAAGGTTACTATCAAGAATAAGTAACCCTTGCCGAGGATTAATGATCTATTTGACTAGCTTCAGGGTGCTACAGTGTTCTCCAAGATAGACTTGAGATCTGGTTACCGTCAGCTGAGGATTAGGGCGTCTGATGTACCTAAGACGGCATTCTGCACTCGTTATGGGCACTATGAGTTTCTGGTGATGTCTTTTGGGTTGACTAATACCCCCGATGCATTCAAGGAGTTGATGAACCGAGTGTTCAAGCCTTACTTGGACTCGTTCGTGATTGGTTTCATTGATGACATATTGATATACTCTCGCAGCCGAGAGGAGCATGAGCAGCACCTTAGAGTTGTCCTCCAAACTCTGAGGGATAGTCGGTTGTATGCCAAATTTTCTAAGTGTGAGTTCTGTTTGGGTTCGGTGGCATTTCTGGGCCATATTGTGTCGGCAGAGGGTATTCAGGTGGAGCCCAAGAAGATTTCGGCAGTCAGAGATTGGCCTAGGCTCACTTCAGCTATAGAGATTCGGAGTTTCTTGGGCTTGGCAGGTTATTATCGCCGATTCGTGGAGGGCTTTTCATCTATCGCAGCCCCGATGACCAGGTTGAAGCAGAAGTGTACCTAGTTCATGTGGTCGGATATGTGTGAGGCGAGCTTTCAGAAGCTCAAGACGGCCTTGACCACTGCACCAGTGTTAGTTTTGCCTACAGGTTCAGGACCGTATACCGTGTGTTGTGAAGCGTCGCGGGTTGGGCTTGGTGCAGTGTTGATGGAGGATGGAAAAGTTATAGCCGATGCTTCTCGTCAAATAAAGATTCATGATAAGAACTATCCCTTTCATGATCTGGAGCTTGCATCTATTATTCATGCATTGAAGATTTGGAGGCATTACTTGTATGGTGTGCCTTGTGAGGTGTTTACGGATCATAAGAGTTTACAGTATCAATTCAGGACAAAGGAGTTGAACATGAGGCGGAGAAGGTAGTTAGAGTTACTGAAGGATTATGATATTACATTTCTTTATCATCCGGGGAAGGCTAATGTGGTGGCCGATGCTTTGAGCCGGAAGTCAATCAGTATGGGCAGTCTAGCTCATTTATTAGTCGGGGAGCGACCTCTTGCGTTGGATGTTCAGGCTTTAGCCAACCGATTTGTTAGGTTGGAGGTTTCTGAGACTGGCGGTGGCCCGTTCTTCATTGTATGACCGTATTCGGGCCACGCAGTATGATGATTGTCATTTATGTGTTCTTAGAGATACAGTCCGGCACAGAGGTGCCAAGCATGTTGCGGTTGATGATGAGGGAGTTCTGCGGATGCAGGGCCGTATTTGTGTACCTGATGTTGATGGTATTCGTGAGTTGATACTACAGGAGGCCCATAGTTCCCAATATTCCATTCATCCGGGCGCCGCAAAGATGTACCAACACTTGCGCCAGCATTATTGGTGGCGGAGGATGAAGAAGGATATTGTAGCTTATGTAGCTCGGTGCTTGAACTGTCAGCAGGTTAAGTACGAGCCCAGAGACCCGGTGGTTCGATGCAGCAGCTTCAGCTTCCTGAGTAGAAGTGGGAGCGTGTCACCATGGACTTTTTAGTTGGACTCCCACGGACTCAGAGGACGTTTGATGCGGTTTGGGTTGTGGTAGATAGGCTGACCAAGTCAGCGCACTTCATTCCGGTATCAGTTTCAAATTCAGCGGAGAAGTTGGCAAGGATATATATGAGAGAGATTATTCGATTGCATGGTGTTCCCTTATCCATTATATCAGACAGGGGTACTGAGTTTACCTCCCATTTCTAGAGAGTGTTTCAGTGAGAGTTGGGTACGCAGATTGATTTGAGCACAACAATCCATCCCCAGACAGAAGGTCAGTCCGAGCGGACTATTCAGATTTTGGAGGATATGTTGCGGGCTTATGTTACTGACTTTGGTGGTTCATGGGACCAGTTCTTGCCTTTAGCTGAGTTTGCCTATAACAACAACTACCAGTCGAGCATTCAGATGGCTCCGTATAAGGCGTTGTATGGTAGACGCTGTTGGTCTCCAATCAGATGGTTTGATCCAGGAGAGGCCAGATTGTTGGGTTCCGAGTTAGTCCAGGATACCTTGGAAAAGGTGAAGATTATTCAGGATAGAATTCGTACAGCTCAGTCCAGGCAGAAGAGTTATGCGAATCGCGGAGTTCGAGATTTGGCATTCATGATAGTAGACCGGGTATTTCTTCGAGTGTCGCCTATGAAGGGCGTGATTAGGTTCGGGAAGAAGGGAAAGTTGAGCCCTAGGTACATTGGTTCATTCGACATTTTGGATAAGGTGGGAGAGGTGGCCTACAGACTTGCCTTGCCACGTAGTTTGTCAGCCGTGCACCCGGTGTTCCATGTGTCTATGCTCCGGAAGTATATTGCGGATCCATCTCATGTACTTTACTTCAGCGGTGTCCAGTTAAACAAGGATTTGTCTTACGAGGAGTAGCCGGTAGCCATATTGGCTCGACAGGTTCGTCAGTTGAGATCGAAGAGTTATCCTTCGGTCCGTGTTCAGTGGAGGGGTTAGCATGTTGAGGCGGCGACCTAGGAGTCCGAGTCCGATATGCGGAGCCGATATCCCCATCTTTTCCCCGATTCAGGTACCTTACTATGTCCGTTCGAGGACGAATATTTGTTTTAGAGGTGGATATTGTGATGACCCAAAAGGTCATCCTTTGAAAATTTGATTATGACTGTGTTCCGAGGCCCCAAAAGCATCCGTTAATGTCACCTCGATGTGCGTGTGCAGCCGGGGCGCGTAGCTGGGAAGCCTTTATGTGGAAAACTTGATAAAGAGCCGAATTTATGATAATTAATTGAATAAAGTTGACTTTGGTTAACATTTTTGGTAAAAAAACCCGGACCCGTGATTTGACGGTCCCGAAAGGTCCGTAGGAAAATAGGGGACTTGGGCGTATGCCTGGAATCGCATTCCGAGGACCCATGTCCGAGAAATTAATTTTTAAAGAAAAATATATTCTGAAAATAATAAAGGCTTATGAAAATGAACCTCTATGCGAAACCTATGTTGCCAGGCCCGTATTATGGTTCCGGAGCCCGAAACAGGTTCAATATGTGTTATTTGACTTATCTGTGAAATTTGGTAAGGAACAGACTTGATTTGACGGGTTTCGGATCAAAAATGGGAAATTGAGAGTTAATGAAGTTTTGAGGATTTTCATAGAATTTGAAATTTGGTTTGGAAAGTAATTTTATGTTGTCGAGGCCTGAATGTGATTCCGATACTGGGAATAATCCCGTTATGTCATTTATGACTTGTCTGCAAAATTCGATGTCATTCCGAGCTGTATAGATCGGTCCGGTGCATTGTTATAGAACCAAGAACTTGAAGTTTCTTAAGTTAGGATTTTAGGGGTTTTGGGATGTGATTTTTAGATTTATCGTTGTTTTGGGTGATCTGAGGCTCGAGCGAGTCTGTATTATGATTTAGGACTTGTTGATATATTTAGAGAGGGGCTCGGGTGGGCCCAGGTGCCTTCCGGACACCCAACGGGGCTAAAAATCAGCTAGAACCACTGCTGGTGCAGCTGGTGCAGCTGTTGCTGGTGTGACCGCAGGTGCAGTTGCCCAGCTGCAGGTGCGGAACCGCTCCTGCGGTCCCAGCCTCGCAGGTGCGGAGGTTCTGCATGTGCGGTTCCTTTTTCGCAGGAGCGGAGCCGCAGGTGCCGTCTCCAGCTCCGCAGGTGCGACCCAAGCCTGCGTTGCCATTTTTCACAGGTGCGATCCTTTTCTAGCCGGTGCAGGACCGCAGGTGCGGTCCCAAGGCCGCAGGTGTGGAACCCCTGTAGGCCAGACTGTTTTGAACGCCGAAAACTCAAGATTTCTTCATTCCCTTCATACCAAAAACCCCATGAGCTTGGGAAGGACACACCACGACCTAGCTACTGTTAAGGTGAGTTAATTCCTTCCTAATACTAGTTTCATGCATGAATAGTTGATGGGATTACCTACTAAAATAATGGAAAAATCAAGAATTGGGTAGTAAATTTAGGGTTCTTGAGAAATTTGCGTATTGTCCGTCTAATGTTATGAATTCAAGTGGAAACTTCATATTTATGATCCTTAGGCTATGGGTGAGTGATTCCTTCGAGAATTTTCGGGATTCGAGCGTGCGGGCCTGGGGTCGAATTTTGGTATTTTTGGATGAATGATAGAAAATGTATAACTAGGCTTTGGAATTGGTTTATTGAGTAATTATTGATGTTAATAACTCAATTAGGTCTAGATATTATCGATTCGGAGTTGGATTCGAGAGGAAAGGTTGTGATTGAGGCTTGACTTGCACTTTGGAGCCGATGTCAGTGTTTGGCCTAACCTTAGCTTGAGGGATTAGGTATAGAGTCTTATTTGCTATGTGTAATTCATATCAAATGTATAGGTGAGGTGACGAGTACCTATATGTTGCAATCAAGCATGCCCGTGAGTCAATTGTGATGAATTGTATCGTGTTCTTGATATTCTCTGTACTATGAATAATCGGTGATTAGAAGTGGGACATTGATGTTGTTTCATGACGTGGGAAATTATTGATTTATTGTTCAGTTGAGGCTCTTACTATTGAAATTACACTTCTAAGCGAGTTTGGTTATAGCTGAGTCCTTTGCCGGGACGATAGAATTTTATTGAGTATTTATGTACACTTGAGATTTCTTATTGTTAGTTTGCACATTATATTGTTGATTGTTTATTATTTATCGCACGAGGGGACATGCCGTGCTGATTGTTTATTATTTATCACACGAGGGGACATGCCATGTTGATTGTTTATTATTTATCGCACGAGGGGACATGCCGTGCTGATTGTTATTATTTATCATACGAGGGGACATGCTGTGTTGATTGTTTATTATTTATCGCACGAGGGGACATGCCGTGTTGATTGTTATTATTTATCATACGAGGGGACATGCTGTGTTGATTGTTTATTATTTATCGCACGAGGGGACATGCCGTGCTGATTGTTTATTATTTATCACACAATGGGACATGCCGTGTTGATTGTTTATAATTTATCGCACGAGGGGACATGCCATGCTGATTGTTTATTATTTATCACACGAGGGGACATGCCGAGTTAATTGATTATTGTTTATCGCACGAGGGGACATGCCATGCTGATTGTTTATTATTTATCACACGAGGGGACATGCCGAGTTAATTGATTATTGTTTATCGCACGAGGGGACATGCCGTGCCGATGTGTTATTGTTTGATGCACGAGGGGACATTCTGTACCGAGTGTTTGTGAGGTGATGCACGAGGGGACATGTCGTGCCTGGTGTTATTCATTATCTGTTCTGAGGCGTTAAATTCCAGTTTTTACTGTTACATTTCAGTCGCTACCCTGTTCCACTATGCTAGTATTTGTTGCCCCTCCTATCCCCAGCATGAGTCTCCCCGTATCTGTTTATACTTGTTGATCTTTTCCTGTTATTATAGAAATTTGCACAGGTATGTATATTGTTGTCGGTCCTAGCCTCGTCACTACTTCGCCGAGGTTAGGCTCGGCACTTACTCAGTACATGGGGTCGGTTGTACATATGCTACACCTGCATTTCTTTATGTTGTGTAGACTACGTAGCCGCACCCGGTGGGCACTGACGGAGGGAGCATTCCACCAGTTCATTCAGGAGACCTCGAGAGGTAGACCCGCAGACGTTCGTGGGCCTTCGCGTCACCTTCTACCCTTTTCTTTCAGTTATGTCTTATTTTATAGTTTCAAAGACAGTCATATGTACTTATTTTCAGACCATTGTATTTAGTAATCTCATAGGCATTTCGTGAGTATGTGACACCAGTTTTGGGATATGTATATGGGTTTTATTACGAAGTTGCTATATTATTTTGAATTTAGTTAACCTTTATCTTGTTGACTATTGATGCTTTAGTTATCTTGTTTATTTTAGTTGTTAATGAGTTTACTTAGTTCAAACGTTGGATTGTCTAGCGGGTTCAACGTTAGGCGCCATCACGGCCGGAAGGTGGGTTTTCGGGTCGTGACAGACACACCCATAAACAAGACTCTACTAGACACGGCTTGTAGACTCCCTAGGACAGAACTGCTCTGATACCACTTTTGTCACGATCCAATCCGATGGGCCGCGAGGGGCACCTAGTACCTTACTCAACCGATTACCAACGTAACGTGTCTTTCTTATTACATCATCATATGCACGTGACACACGAGCCTAATATGCCAACATAATCATTTACAAACTCTAAACATAGGCAGACAAGGCCATACAAGTATTCTTATACATGACATCTGTCTACAAGCCTCTAAGAGTACATAAGTATCATAAAGGTCGGGACTGAACCCCATCATACCAATCAATACATGTCCTAAATATACTGACCAAACAAGCAACTCCGAAGCAAATGGAGCGAAAACATCTTCCACTGAGCGAATAGCCTACATGGACGGCTCTCGACCTGTCTATCTGGACCTGCGGGCATGAAACGCAGCGTCCCCAGGCAAAATGGATGTCAGTATGAATAATGTACCGAGTATGTAAGGCAGTATACTGAAAGCTGAAACTGAACTAATAATATAATAACTGCAGGTAGCTGGAAGTCAAAGATAATCTGATGATATGCTTACCTGCTGATACTGACTTAATTCTCTCAAAATATCAAGTAAAATAGATGTCCGGCCCTATAAGGCTCGGTAAATATATATATGTAATCATATAACTGCTTTGCCATAGTAGGCTCACTCATAGGCGCTAGACCATACTAAGCTCTGCATCTCGACCAACTGGGCTCGATCATAGGCGCTCGGCCACAGTAGGTTCGGTATATAACTTACCATCCGATCAGAGGTTTCCCAATAGGTGCCTGCCCATCAATTATATCTCGATGGTAATGAAAATATTGTGATACTATATATATAAACTCTCTGCTCTCTTGACTGGAAGAAGGAAATACTCCAATGAATATGAAGTCCTGATAAAGAGAATATTGTAACTTGCGAGACTAGCAAAATGTACGTAAGTTCCGTGATATGAATTTGTATTTATGCCTCGTTATCAAACTCGTGTAATTACGAGATCAAGCCAAATGATAGCTATTAGATTGAACCATATAATACCACGAAAGACCACTTTTCATCAGTATTTTCTTTTCTTAAATAAAAATATCTAAGTTGTTTATCTCTAGTATATATTCTCGTCTTTCTTCTAATAATCCAATCAATCCTCCTAGATATCCGTCAGTAGCTTTGATGCTGTCAATTTGAATTTGTATATTCACCATCACCACATTAGTTACTCGAACAGCAGTGTACATTATATAAGTATTGGAGTAATGTTTAGAGACGTAATTTTCTTTCAATATCATCTCCTTAATTCCCTAAACAAGTTAGTAAAATGGATGAGTATTAATCATACTACTCAACGTGGATGAAGAGCAAAATAATTCCTCTGGGAGCTATGTATTTTCTATAAATAGAATCATCTATGGGAATTTTGCATTTGCTCGTTTTGTTTGTGCCGTATAGATCATGCCAAAAGAAAGAAGGGATAGCCTTAACATACCTGAGTTGATTCTCTTGACAATCCTTTAACACACGTTAATTGCGACAAAATACGAAACAAGTCGTATGAAAAGCTCGAAGCAATCACCTTGATATGTAAATAAAATCTTGGCCGAAACTGTTCCTTAAGCACCTAGCAATACGTTGCTATGTAAAGAGATTTTGGAAAATGATCTTTGTTGAACTCTTTCCTTAAGAGAATAGAAATAACATTTAGAAAGAATAAGGAATCTTGGCTGAACTCTTTAACGTTACTATGTTCCTGTTCTTAAGAGATTAGAAGAGAATTAGGAATGTTATCCTTGATTATTAGGTTGGCCCCACATCTCTAGCTTAGTGGCACCTAATTCCTTAAGTGTGACACATTTATATCTCTTGCAAGAGTCATCAAATGACAAAGGAGGGGTGCTGCCACGTTAGTCTTAGCTTGGTTTTATCAAAGATTATTAATTAATTACCCACTAATATTTATTAACTTTCTAATTCCCCTATTAATCAATAATCCACATAATTAAGAATTATCTCAAATTACTTAAAATACTACTCACTTTTAATATACTTTATGTACCCTATTATCGTGGTCAAGGGGTACCTTGTATGGTATTAGTCGATAAATGCCGGTATTGAATCTCGGACCGTATTTTATCCAAATCGACCACCTTCAACGAAACTTATTTTCTTCGATTCGTTTACCCTTTATCCACGACATTTACTTATCGCTCGTAATAAATAACATAAATGTGTGTAACCTCAAGATAATCTCATTCCCGAGGTTCCATTAATTTATTTATGGCGCACTTTCACGTACGAAATCATTGGGTGTAACATTTGTACCATCCAGGGAAGGCGAATGTGGTGGCCGACGCTCTCAGTCGGAAGTCTATGGGTAGTTTGGCTCATTTGGAAGCGGATCAGAGGCCCTTGGCTCGAGAGGTTTATCAATTGGCCAATTTGGGGGTTTGTCTTTCGACTTCAGGCGAAGGGGAGGTTATGGTGCATAATGGGGTAGAATCGTCACTTGTAGCGAAAGTCAAAGGAAAGAAATTTATTGATCCAGTATTGGCACAATAGAAGGAGGCAGTTCTGAATAACAAGATTTCGGCATTTGCCCTCAGCAGCAATGATGGAGTGTTGCGATGTCGAGGTAGGCTATGTGTTCCATATGTAGATAATCTTTGGGAGAGGGTAATGGCGGAGGCTCATAGCTCCAGGTATTCTGTGCACCCAGGTTCTACGAAGATGTATCATGATCTACGGGAAATTTATTGGTGGAGCGGTATGAAGAGGGGTGTGGCGGACTTTGTGTCTAGATGTCCGAATTGCTAGTAGGTGAAAGCCGAGCATTAGCGGCCCGGTGTATTAACTCAGCTTATGGAAATACCGACGTGGAAATGGGAGATGACCAATATGGATTTCGTGGTAGGGTTACCTAGCACTCAGCGCGGGTTCGACTCAATTTGGGTGATAGTGGATCCACTCACCAAATCAGCCCACTTTTTGCTAGTAAAGTCCACTGATACTGCAGAACTGTACGCTTAGTTGTATATTAAGGAGATAGTCAGACTTCATGGCACTCCATTTTCTATTACCTCGGATCGAGGGGCCCAGTTCACAGCTAAGTTTTTGAGGAAATTTCAGCAAGGTTTGGGTACTCAGGTGAATCTCAGCACGACTTTCCATCCACAGACTGATGGTCAAGCGGAGCGGACTATTCAGACGCTTGAAGATATGTTGCAGGCTTGTGCTTTAGATTTCAAAGGTAGTTGGGATGATCATTTTTCGGTTATCGAATTTGCTTACAATAACAGCTTTCATGCTAGTATTCAGATGGCCCCATTTGAGGCATTGTACAGAAGAAGGTGTAGATCTCCGATTGGATGGTTCGAAGCTGGTGAGACGGAATTGTTAGGGCCAGATCTTGTGCACCAAGCTATGGAAAAAGTTAGAGTCATTCAGGAGAGGATGAAAACTGCTCAGAGTCGTCAGAAATCCTATGCGGACGTTCGTCGAAGAGAATTGGAGTTACAGGTAGATTATTGGGTGTTCTTGAAGGTATCTCCCATGAAGGGAGTGATGCGGTTTGGGAAGAAAGGAAAGTTGAGCACTAGGTACATCGGGCCATATCAGATCGCTCAAACGATAGGACGGGTGGCTTATAGGCTGTAATTGCCCCATGAAATGTCATTAGTGCACTCAGTGTTCCATGTGTCTATATTGAAGAAAGTGGTTGGAGATCCATCCGCCATCGTGCCAGTTGGTACTATTGAGGTTAATGAAGAGTTATCATACGAAGAGGCTCTGGTTGCTATTCTTGATAGGCAAGTCCGTAAATTGAGAAAGAAAGAGATTGCTTCTGTTAAAGTGTTGTGGCGAAGTAAACAAGTCAAGGAAGCCATGTGGGAAACAGAGAAATAAATGAGAGAAACATATCCCCATCTGTTCGAACAAGTGTAGTAATGATTGGGAAAATTATTGTCCCAAGGCAATTTGATGTTGTATTCAGATTCGTGCAAAGACACCCCATTTTCCCTAATTACCTTATTGTTGTAACTTTCCAAGGCGTGCTAAAACTGTATATGATGTTATTGAATGGGTGGTGTGCAACCCTTGAAGTAAATGAAAGTTTTGTAAAACTTGTATGATAGGCAAAGATGATTAATAGTAGTGTAGATTGGTAATGATTAATTGCAATATACATATGGTGTATTGAGGTGATTTACTCGTATGGGACTCACTAAAGTGACCAAATTATGTGCATGTATGTGCCACTAATTGAATCATATGCTAATTTGTGATGTAAAGAGAATGAACTATGAGTAGTTGTCAAAGTAATTGGATATGTGCAAGTGTTGAGGTAGTGAATTGTATACCAATTGAAGGGATAACAGAAACTGTGTAATGATGCTTGGAAATGTGTTTGGGGGCTCTCTGACAGGTAGATAGGTCTAAATACAAAGGAGACTCTGGCGAAATTTTCTGAAAATATTGGAGTTAGTGTAAATCTAGAAGTTTGCATATCATGTTTTCAAAACCAAATGATTTTTAAAATCCTCATCCGAGGATGAATGATTTTAAGGGGGGGGGGGGGGGAGAGAATGTAAAGACCCGTAAAAATTTCTTGTTTAAAATAATGCCCGAATAAGTCCCCGAGTTTTATAACTGTTGAAATTTTTAAAACGTACCTTGATTGTGTAAAAGTACCCCGAAATTTGAAAGAATAAAAATTTACAGAAGTTGGGCGTTATGTGACGCACTATGCGGTCGCATAACGGGTATGCGGACCGCATAATGGTCGCATACCTGGGCAGGCCACGGCCCAATTTGAGGACAACTATGCGGTCCATTATGCAATCACATTTCGGTTCTGCGGACTGC
This sequence comes from Nicotiana undulata, assembly GCA_005239495.1. Classification (NCBI taxonomy): domain Eukaryota; kingdom Viridiplantae; phylum Streptophyta; class Magnoliopsida; order Solanales; family Solanaceae; genus Nicotiana; species Nicotiana undulata. The sequence goes on from MDKH01004794.1 coordinate 72,434, forward strand.
ATAGTTGTCACATTCTTGCCCTTTGATTTTTGTAAGGGAGGTTATGCGACGCACTATGCGATCGCATAACGTGTATGCGGACCGCATAATGGTCGCATGCCTGCACAGTGTGTTTTTAATTTTGGCCCACCTGGAGGGCCATTCTGCGGTCGTCTCTGTGGACCGCATGTCAGGAATGCAATCGCATTCCTGATCGCATTCCTGTGTCGGGCTCCTAATTTTTCTAATTGTAAAACCCGACCCCCAGTTCATTAAAACACCCAAACCCTTCATTTTAACAAGTTTTTTGAACAAAATAGAGAGAAGGAAAGGGGAGTTCTTGAGAGAGAAAGTGGTTCTTCCATCAAGTTGATTTTCAAAGTCCCTCAGGCCTGATAATTTGAGTAATCTTCTTCTTACTCATTCTAGCAGGTAAGGGTTCCCAACCCGTTTTTCACTAATTTTCTGATTTTAAACAAAGGGAGGATTTGCATGGATTGTTTCTTGAAAATATCAACTATGACCTTGCATGCATGTTTAATGATGGTGTTAATCTTGTAAGAGGGAGTGGTTTGGGGTAAATTTCACAAAGACGGGGTTGGTAATCTAATGGGGTAGCATAGTGTTTGGCAAAATGTTTAAGAGAGTCCGAATTGCATGCATGACTTCCGATTCTAAGTTGAATACGTTTATTTGTGAACTAGATTTACGGTACTAGACGGTTCGCTGATTTGTCAGAAAAAGTTAAAAAGGGGATTCAGAGTCAAGGTATGTATGGCTAATTTTAATCCTTGTAAAATCACTCTTGTTGTGGTAAGCAGGTATGTGTACTTATATGAAAATATGTGAATTGATTGACTAATTGATTACTACCCCACTGTGTCAAATGAGATTGTGAATTGTGACTTGGCATGCCCACTTTATTATGTGCAAAGATGGTAGTTTTTTAAAGTTATTGATATGGGGCATTGTAAATAAGTTGAACGGTTATGGCAACACATTGTGCATAAATTGCTGCTTGATGAAAGTTTGGGATGCTTTGAGCCCAAGCAAATGAATTGTTAAATGTGAATTTGTGATCCTTGAAAGTAAGGCCCTTGTGATGAAATTGTTTGGTGTTGTTGTTAAATTGTGATCCTTGAAAGGAAAGCCCTTGTGATGAAATTGTGGGTGTTGTTGTTATGAAATATGAATTGTTAGGCAGGGTCGGGTTGCGCGCCGCAACATGAAGTAATAAGGTGTGGGTTGTGGTGATAAGGGTGGCCGAGGTAATAAGGGTGGAAAAGTAATCGTTATCACTATTGATATGAAAATTATGAAACTCGTGAATATGGTGGTGTTGGAAAGGGAAAAGGAGAGATTGCAAAATTGTTGATCTTGATTGTAATTTTCCGTGTGTTTGATTATTAGTCTTATTGTTGTCCTATTTCTTATCTGTAATATTGGTTGATTGTACTTGGGATAAAGTTTGTTCATACATACTAGTACTATTCCACATTACTAACGTCCCTTTTGCCGGCGGCGCTACATCTTTTATATGGATGTAGGTGGTTCCATAGCAGGTAGCTCAACCCGCCGTTAGTGGTACCTCCTCTTCATCTCTGCAGCAGTTGTGTTGAGCCCCTTTTCTCCTCGGGGTCGTGTGTGGATCATACCACCTTCTTTTGTTTATGTTGTAAAAGGCATAGTCGGGGCCTTGTTACCGGCAGGTTACGTAAAATCCCTAGTATTCGTAGACGCTTCGTAGACATGATGTGGGTGTATATATGTATTTTTGGGTAGTAACAGTACGTACTCGGAACCGTGGATCATGTTGGAAAGTTATGTATGTATTATGTATGTTTGATTATCAATCACTGAAATGTTAAAAGAGGAAACAAGTGGGGACATTTTGTGAAATGCACTTTAAAACTAAAATCGGCTAACTCACATGAAATAATGTATATTATGAACGCGGGGCAATACGTTGGGCAGGAAAGGCAATCCCGCTTGACTCGGTTAACCCGGTTAGGCACCGGTCTCGTCCTTCGATTTTGGGGCGTGACATTAAGAGAACTAAAATATACAAAAAAGTTGACATGGACTACGCACGGCCACGAGAGGAATATGGAGCACCATTACTGTTGAAGGGATGAAGAGAGGGCACCACTATCGGCGGACGGAGCTACCTGCTATAGAACCACCTACATCCATATAAAAGATGTAGCGCCCCTGGGAAAAGGGACGTTAGTACCATGGAATAGTACTAGTATGTATGAACAAACTTAACTCTAAGTAAAATCAAGCAGTGCACAGATAGAAGCAGTCAAAGAAACCAAACTATTATTGCATAGAGATACAGAGAATCACAAATGAGGTTTTCGCAGCTTCCTCATAGTCCACCTTTATTTCTTCTAATCATTCCACCCTTATTTCTTCTGCTGCGGCGTGCAACCCGATCCCATCGTAAAATCACATTCCACCCTTATTACTTCTCAACATATCATCCTTATTTCATTTGTTGCGGCACGCAACCCGATCCCACCGTACAATCACATTCCACCCTTATTACTTCTCAACATATCATCCTTATTTCATTTGTTGCGGCACGCAACCCGATCCCACCGTACAATCACATTCCACCCTTATTACTTCTCAACATACCACCCTTATTTCGCCTGTTGCGGCGTGCAACCCTATCCCACCATACAATCACATTGATAGCAACAAAAGCCAATAATTCAATTACAAGTATTTCTATCATCAAGAGTATAAATTCATAACAACCAAACAACCATGTGAAATCAAGGGAACAGTAACTTTTACCAAACAATGAGTCATGTACGATATGCCATAATCATTTAGCTTAATTAAATCAACCCACATTTTCTTTCCTTCGTTTTTATACAACCTTTAGCACTTTGATACATTCAACAATTGAGTTCGTTATCATTTCATTCATTTGGTAGCACTTCCTTTCATACCGAGATATTCAAGCATATGGCGAGTTTTGCACATGATAGAGTAAGTACAAGGAATCACAGTTCACAATCTCACATAACATGGTGGCATGGAAAATCAACAAAGGCATTAAGAGAACAGAACCCTTCATCTCATCATAATAGAACATTTGATTCAAACACAATCAAACCCGGAATACATACCGAATGCTCGGACACCAACAAGGCGACTCTACAAAGATTAAAGTTAGCCATACATACCTCGAGTCAGAATTTCCCTTCAATATCTATTCTCAAACCATCGGACCTTCTAACGCCTTCAATCTAATTTACAAGATGACATGTTTAGAGTTAGAGTTAGAAATGATGAACTCATTTGGGCATTTTATCAAACACTATGTGATCCCATAGATCAACTAAACCCTTTTTAGTGAAAGACTACTCTAACTTGCTTCCCTTTACTAGATTATGGAAAACTATTCACATGCATGCAAGGTCTTAACTTGCATCCCCAAGAACCAACCTATGTGTGTTTTACTCGTAAATAAAATCTGAGAATTTGGGGAAATAGGGTGAAGACTCACCTCTTGTGGTGAAGAAGACACGACTACTCGATGATTTCCAGGCCTGCGTAGAGGTGGTGGACTGATTTGATGAAGAATATGACTTTCTCTCACTAAACTCACTCTCGCTTCTCTCTATTTTAGTCAGATAGATGTTAAAAATGAAGGGGAGGAGTGTTTTATTAAACTAGGGGTCGGGTTTTAAAATAAAAAATTAGAAGCCTCGTAGCAGGAAATGCGGTCAGGAATGCGATCGCATTCCTGCTATGCGGTCCGCATTCCAGTCGCATAAATGGCCCTCAGCTGGGCCAAAAAGGAATGCAGGCTGCCTAGGTATGCGACCACTATGCGGTTTGCATACCTGTTATGCGATCGCATAGTGCGTCGCATATCTCCATCCGCAAGAATAAAGGTGCAAGAAAGAGACAACTATGTGGCCCGCATTCTCAAAATATGATCGCACCTTGGGCCGCATAGCTGCCCATAAAATTGACAGCAACTGTCCAGGTATGCGACAACTATGCGGTTCGCATACCTGATCTGCGATCACATAGTGGACCGCAGATTTGTGCAATTCTGGGAAATTATATCTTTTAAGTCCCGGGGTACTTTGACTTCAAAAAGGTCCATTTTTAAGAATTTCTACAGTTATAACAACATGGGAGCCTACCCGGGCATCATTCTTAGTTAAACATTTTACGGGTCTTTACAAATTTACTCGTAACTGTGATTCCGTATCGCAAATATTGTAATTAGTATGTATGTTTTGAAAGATCTAATATTGATAATGGTGAAAGATGAAAATGGACTTAATGTTATGAATATATGATTTTGATTTATCTCTTGCTACCTCATGTAAATAATGTATGCTATAAACACGGGGGAGAAACGAGTCGGGTAGGAAAGGCTAATCAGGCTTGCTTGACCGTGTCTCTCGGTTAGGCACCGATCCCGTCCCTCGGTTTTGGGGCGTGACAAACTTGGTATCAGAGCATAAGGTTTTAAAAGTGTCCTAGGTTGTCTCGGAGCCGTGTCTAGTAGAGCCCTTCTTATCGGTGTGTTGTCGACCACATCTATAATTAGGGGGCTGCTTGGACATTTAGGAAGAATACCCTTCATTGTTATTCTATATCGTGCGATAGAGTGAGAAGTGAGGTTGTTTCTCTCTAACTCGTGCATTGTTTCAACTTTCAGTAAATGGCACCGAGGAAGAAAGCTCGACTCAGCCTAGAAACCAATGCCACCCCAAAAGAGGCCATAAATTCCAAATATGATGGTGCGGGTGAGAATAATTCCTCGACCATGAATCAACCTGAATCCTCGAATCCATGACAGACCATCCCAATTCCTGCTCCAAAGTCTAGGGTGCTACAATCCCTCCCGCTGATATTCCTGATCCTCCTCCAGCCCCAGCTTCTGGTCCCGGTATTTCTGATGGGGACCTTAGGGGAGCTATTCAGATGTTGACACAATTGGTGGCCTTTAAGGCCCAGAGATCAAATGTTTCCCCCACATTCTATATCGGTCAAGGAGATTCTTCGGGTTCCAGGGTTAACCGGTTTCTTCAACTAGCCCCTCCAGAGTTCACAGGTACTGACCCCCGAGGCTGATCCTCAAGATTTCATCGATGAGATGTACAAGACCCTCCGAGTCATGCGTGCTACTGAGACATAGGGTGTAGCATTGGCCTCCTATCGCTTGACGGTGGCGGCATATTCTTGGTTTGAGATGTGGGAGGATTCCCGTGAGGAGGGGAGCCCTCTGGCGAGGTGCAGTGAGTTTGCAGATACCTTCATAGATCATTTCTTGCCCGCCGAGATTAGGGCAGCCCGAGCATCTGAGTTTGAATTCCTCAAGCAAGGTAATAGGAGTGTGTGGGAATATCATATGGAATTCGTGTGCCTGTCCAAGTATGTTGTTTATATGATGCCTACCATGGAGGCCCGAGTTCACCGGTTTGTGTAGGGAGTTGGTCCCTTGGTTAATAATGAAGCTGCCACAGCTCATTTACATTCTGACATGAACTATGGGAAGACTGTGGGATTCTCCCAGGCTACAGAGGCTCGGAAGTTGAAACTAAGGGTTGATCGAGAAGGTGGTAGCAGGGCCCGGTCAGCGGGCAACCCTAGGGGTTCATTTGGAGGCGGGAGACAAGTCCTCGGGGAAGGGTCATCAGGGCCATCCCAGTCTTATGCTCAGTCTTCAGCTAGTGCCCCTCAATCAGGGTACAGTCATCAGCAGAGAGGTCGCTTTGGGCCTGGTCGAGGCAGCAGGAGGTTCCACCATCAGGGTCGATCAGGAGGGAGTTTCTAGCAGCAGTAGAGGACCCTTTGTCCTAAGTGTGGCAAGTGGCATTCGGGGCTCTGCCACCTGGACATGCCATTATGTTATGGGTGTGGGAGGAGAGTCCATATTCAAAGAGACTACCATTCATCCAGCCAGGGAGCAGGTTGGGGCATCGCCCAGCAGTCTAGTTCTTTAGATGCTATATCCTCAAAACACCCTCCAGCACCAGCAGGGGGTGGCAGCTAGGGGTGGTGCACGGGGTCGGGGAGGACCCAGCCAATTCTATGCCCTGAGTGGTTGTCAAAGAGCAGAAGCTTCCCCAGATGTCGTCACAGGTATTCTGCCTGTTAAATATCAAGATGTGTATGCCCTTATTGATCCCGGGTCTTCTTTGTAATATGTTACTCCTTTTATTGCTTCAAATTTTGGGATAGAACCAGAACAGCTTCATGAGTCGTTCTCAGTGTCGACTCCGGTTGGTGAATCTATTACGGCCGCGTGAGTCTGTAGGAGTTGTGTTGTCACGGCATGTGGACGGGATACCACGACCGATCTTATTTAGCTAGGAATGGTTGATTTTGATGTAATAATGGGGATTGATTGGCTCTATTCATGTTTTGCTAAACTCGACTGTCGAACCAGAATTATGAGGCTTGCGTTCACTAATGAACCAATTATTGAGTGGGAGGGGAATAATATTGTGCCAATAGGTAGGTTTATTTCCTACCTTAAGGCCTCAAAATTGATCATAAAGGGGTATATCTACCATTTGGTCCGGGTGGCGGACACCACTTCTATAGTGCCTGCTCCCGATTCTGTGCCTATTGTGAATGAATTCCTTAATGTTTTTTCGGATGAGATTCCTAGGATTCCACCGGACAGAGAGATCGATTTCGGGATTGATGTATTGCCAGACACGCAGCCAATATCAATTCCACCCTACGGGATGGCGCTAGCAGAATTGAGGGAGTTAAAGGGACAATTCAAGGATCTTCTAGAAAAGGGTTTCATTCGGCCAAGTGTGTCGCCTTGGGGCGCAACTGTCCTTTTTGTCAGAAAGAAAGATGGATCGCTACGAATGTGTATTGACTACCGGCAGCTCAACAAGGTCACAATAAAAAACAAATACCCATTTCCTCGGATAGATGATTTGTTCGACCAATTGCAAGGTGCTAGGTTTTTCTCAAAGATTGGGTTGCGGTCCGGGTATCACCAACTAAAGGTTAGGGAGCAGGATATTCCTAAGACTGCCTTCAGGACTCAATATGGGCACTTTGAATTCTTGGTAATGTCTTTTGGGCTAACCAACGCCCCAGCACCTTTCATCGACCTTATGAATCGGGTCTTCAAGCCATTTCTTGACTCTTTTGTGATAGTCTTCATAGACGATATCCTTGTTTAGTCACGAAGTCAGGGAGATCATGCTACTCACTTCAGGGAAGTTCTGCAGACTCTTCATCAGCACCAATTGTATGCAAAGTTCTCAAAATGCAAATTTTGGCTAGAAACAGTTACCTTTTTGGGCCATGTTGTCTCCAGGGAAGGGATTCAGGTTGATATCCAAACGATCACAGCTCTGAAAGATTGGCGTAGACCAATAACCTCGATAGAGATTCGTAGTTTCTTGGGTTTAGTTGGATATTATCAGAGGTTCGTGGATGGATTTTGTACCCTCGCCTCCCCATTGACTAAGCTGACGCAGAAAGCGGTCAAGGTCTAGTGGTCTGATGCTTGTGAAAGGAGTTTCAAGGAATTGAAATCAAGATTGACTTCTGCACCGGTGTTGACCATGCCAGAGGGTACAAAGGGGTTTGTGGTGTATTGTGATGCTTCAAGGGTTGGTCTGAAGTGTGTGTTAATGCAACGTGGTAAGGTTGTAGCATATGCTTTGAGGCAGCTTAAGAATAACGAAAAGAATTATCTGGCGCATGATTTGGAGCTTGCAGCGGTTGTCTTTGCATTGAAACCTGGTGGCACTATCTTTATGTGGTCCATGTGGACGTGTTCACAAACCACAATAGTATCCAATATCTATTCAAACAGAATGAATTAAACTTAAGGAATATGAGATGGTTGGAATTGCTCAAAGATTATGATATGAATATCTTGTACCATCCAGGGAAAGCGAATGTGGTGGTAGACGCTCTTAGCCGGAAATACATGGGTAGTTTGGCTCACTTAGAAGCAGGTCAGAGGCCTTTGGCTCGAGAGGTTTACCAGTTGGCCAGTCTGGGGGTTTTTCTTACGGCCTCGGACGAAGGGAATGTTGTGGTGCATAACAGATCTGAATCTTCGCTTATGGCGGAAGTTAAGGAAAAACAATTCAATTATCAAGCAATGGTTAGGATGAGAGAGGCAATTCTTAATCACAGGACCACAACATTTTCACTTATCAAGGGTGACAGCGTTTTGCGGTGCCAAGGGAGATTATGTGTTACGGATGTGGATGACCTTCGGGAGAGGATAATGGTAGAGGCTCACAATTCTAGATATTCCCTACACCCAGGTTCTACGAAAATATGGCACGATCTAAAGGAAGTTTATTGGTGGAATAGCATGAAGAGGGGTGTGGCGGATTTTGTGGATAAGTGCCTGAACTGTCAGCAAGTAAAAGCTGAACATCAAAGGCCTGGTGGGTTAGCGCAGCTTATAGAAATACTAATGTGGAAATGGGAGATGATCAACATGGATTTTGTGGTAGGGTTACCCCGCACTCCGCGCAAGTTTGACTCAATTTGGATAATAGTGGATCGCCTCATGAAGTCAGCACATTTCTTGCCAGTCAAGTCCACCTACACTGTCTCAGTTGTATATCCAAGAAATAGTCAGGATCCATGGCACTCAAGTTTCCATTATCTCGGATCAAGGGGCCCAATTCACAGCTAACTTTTGGAAGAAATTTTAGCAAGGTTTGGGAACGCAGGTAAATCTCAACACAACCTTCCACCCGCAGATTGATGGACAAGCATAGAGGACTATCCAGACACTTGAGGACATGATGCGAGCTTGTGTGCTTGATTTTAAAGGTAGCTGGGATGATCATTTGCCCCTTATAGAATTTTCTTCCAACAAGAGTTTCCACGCCAATATTCAGTTGACTCCATTTGAGGCTTTGTACGGTAGGAGGTGTAGGTCTTCGATTGGGTGGTTTGAGGTTAGAGAGGCCGAACTTTTGGGACCATATCTTGTTCATCAAGCCATGGAGAAGGTTAGGATCATAATGGAACGGTTGAAAACTGCTCAGAGCTGTCAGAAATCCTATTCGGACGTTCGTCGTAGGGAATTAAAGTTCCAAGTAGATGATTGGGTATTCTTAAAGGTATCTCCCATGAAGGGGGTCATGCGGTTTGGAAAGAAAGGGAAATTGAGCCCAAGATATGTCGGGCTGTATAATATCACTCAAAGGATAGGACAAGTAGCTTATAGGCTGGAGTTGCCCCCTGAAATGTCATTGGTACACTCGGTGTTTCATGTGTCCATCTTAAAGAAAGTCATTGGAGACACGTCTGCCATCGTGCCGGTTGAGACTGTTGAAGTTAATGAAGATTTTTCGTATGAAGAAGTTCCGGTTGCTATCCTCGATAGGCAGGTTCGTTAGTTGAGAAACAAGGAAATTGCATCGGTTAAAGTGTTATGGTGAAATTAATAAGTCGAGGAAGCCACGTGGGAAGCAGAGAATTAAATGAAAAAGAAGTACCCCCATTTGTTTGAGTAAGTCAGGTAGTTGTTTATGAAGTTGGTTATCTCTAAATAATTGCATTACACGTCATATTGTGTAGAGCCACCCCACTCCCCTAATCCCCCGTTCTCTTATGAATCCTTAATGTGTGCCACATTTGTGTGTTATTGTGTTAACTGAATTATGTGGAATTTGTTGAAGTAACTGAATTATGTGGAATTCATTGAAGTGTGTTTCGGGGGATCTCATACAGGTGGATAGGTCTAATTACAAAGGAAACTCTGGCAAAATTTATAGGAAAAACTGGAGTTAGTGAAAATTTGGAGGTTGGTATATAGTATTTTCAAACCCAACTAATACCCCGATCCTCATTCGAGGACGAATGATTTTAAGTGGGGGAGGATGTAAAGACTCGTAGAATTTTTAACTAGAAATGCTGCCTGGATATATTCCCATGTTGATATAACTATAGAAATTCTTAAATCAGACCTTTTTGGAGTGAAAAGTACCCCAGGACTTAGAGGGTAGAATTTTTCAAGTTTGTGCGAATCTGCGGTCCACTATGCGATTGCATATCAAGTATGCGGACCGCATAGTGGTCGCATAGTTGATCAGATTGCTGTCCATTTTGAGGACAGGTGTGCAGCCCAAAATGTGATCGCATATCATGTATGCGGGCCGCATAGTTGTCGCGTAATTGCACCTGAGTTTTGCAGAGGGAGTTATGCGGCGCACTATGCGATCACATAACATGTATATGGACCGCATAGTTGTCGCATACCTGGGCAGTTCCTTTTTCTTTTTGGCCTATCTGAAGGCCAATAATGCGGCAGGTTTGCGGACCGCATAATCGGAATGCGATCGCATTCCGGACCGCAAAACTGCATCGGGGCTCCTATTTCCTAATTTTTAAAACCCGACCCCCAGCCTAATATAACACCCATCGCTTATAATTTTAACTATTTTCTGATAAAATAGAGAGAGGAGAGAGTGGGTTCTAGTAAGAGAGAGTCCCAACTTTATCAATTTGATCCACCATCACTACAAGAGGTAAGCTTCTACCCCATCAACCGTAATTTCTAGATTTTTGTTAAAATGAAACATGGTTAGGTGAGTTCGTGAAGATGGGGGTAGAAATCTTGCATGCATGTAACCAACTAGTCATAATATAGTGAAGGGAAATGGGTCAGACTAATCCTTCACTAAAAAGAGGCCATTCAATTTAAAGGAACACCTAGTGTTTGATAAAACGATCAAGTAAGTTCAAGACATGATCGTTATTCCTAATTCTAAGTTCAATTATACAACATTGTGAACTAGATTGAAGGTGCTAAAAGTTCCGGTGATTGTGGTAAAAATTAAGGAAAAATCCCAAATCAAGGTATATATGTCTAACTCTAATCTTCATAGGATAAACCTATTGGTGTTCACTTTCCGGGTATGATTCTCTTGTTGGAATCACTATGGAATTTATGTGTCTTATGTGTCAGTTGAGGAATTCTTGCTTCTAGGCCGTTCCATGTTACTACCATGTTGTTATCCTAATTGAAAGTATGAATTGTGACCATTATGCTCCTTCCTTTACTATATGTGTGAATCCTCTTATATGATGGGTGTGGTAGATGAGAAAGATTGAATGAGATGTGAATCAAAAGATTAAATTGATATAAAATGTGAATCAAAGGATTGAAATGATATGAAATATGAATCACAAGAGTGAAATGATATGAGATGTGAATCAAAAGATTAAATTGATATAAAATGTGAATCAAAGGATTGAAATGATATGAAATATGAATCACAAGAGTGAAATGATATGAGATGTGAATCAAAAGATGGAAAATTATAAAAGCGAACTAAAAGATCAAAGAATTGATGGGTGATGTCCTAAGGTGAGATGGCCTAGCCGATTGGGCCGGGATTGGACTCCATGTCGTACACATGGAGACATTAGGATTGAGATATGATATTGATTATTGCCTCAATGTATCAGTTTAGATGACCCAGCCGGTGAGATACCGGACTCCGTGTGAAAATGCCATGGTGATGAAATGAGATATGATGTTGTTGGTGCCTCACTTAGGATGGCTTAGCCGGTCGGGCCGAGACCGGACTCCATGTGACAACGACACGGTGGTTTAGTAATAATAATAATAATAATACTTGGACTTAAAAGAATATTAACCAAAAGATGGAAAAACGGGATAAGAAACATTGTGACTCTTATTTGTGTTTTCCCCTACTTCGATGAATTGTTATATGATGTCTCTGTTTGTATCATTGCATGTTGATGTTTATCCTGTATAGAGTAGAGTTTGTTCATACATACTAATACTATTCGACGGTACTAACGTCCCTTTTGCCGGGGGCGCTACATCTTTTAAAATTGATGTAGGTGGTTCTGTAGCAGGCAGCGTCGATCGTTGATATAGGTGCTTTCTTCTCCTCCTTTCAGCAGTTCTGGTGAGCCCCATTTCCTCCCGGGGCCGTGTGTAGTTACATTTTGATATCCTTTGTACATGTTGTTCCTTTTGAGGTATAGTCGGGGCCTTTTCACCGGCAGGTCTATGTTCATTTCTCAATACTCTTCGAGGCTCCATAGACACTTATGTGGGTTGGGAATATATTTTGGGTAGTTGTGGGATTTTCTCGTAACCGTGATTCCGTATCGCGAATATTGTAATTAGTATGTATGTTTTGAAAGATCTAATGTTGATAATGGTGAAAGAGGAAAATGGACTTAATGATATGAATATATGCCTTTGATTTATCTCTTGCTAGCTCATGTAAATAATGTATGCTATAAACACGGGGGAGAAACGAGTCGGGTAGGAAAGGCTAATCAGGCTTGCTTGACTGGGTCACTCGGTTAGGCATTGGTCCCGTCCCTCGGTTTTGGGGCATGACACATTGCCTATTTAAATTGGGACTACAGACGTATTTCGGGAGATCCCCCTGTGCTGTATATTTAAATTGGGACTACAGACGTATTCCGTGAGATGCCCCTGTACTGCATATTTAAATTGGGACTACATACGTATTCCGTGAGATTCCCTTGTACTGCATATATACTTTTGGGGACTACGACCGTATTCAGGGAGATCCCCCCTGTATTGCATGGCAATTTCTGAGCTACGGACGAGTTCCAGTGGATTTATCTTGAAGAGATTATGATCGAAAGATATTTATTGAAAAGTATAGCTGAGAAAAAAAAATTTGCCTTGAAGAAAGCTATGTCTGAAAGACTATTATTTCAAAGGTATATTTGAAAAGCATTTATCTTGCAGAAAACTATGTTTGGAAGGCATTATTTGGAAAAGTATACTTGAAAAACATTTATTTCGAAGGAATTATGTTTGAAGATTTTCTTTCTATATATATATATATATATATATATATATATATATATATATATATATATATATATATTCGGAGAAAATATATATTTCAAAGAAATTTTCTATTGAAATGATTATATTTAAAGGCTTTCAATATAAACTTACGGGTGAAGATTTAAGCTCAAAGAATTTTCCAAAAAAATTGGGATTGTTGGCTAAGGCCTGACGTGTAAATTGTTGCAGTGCTGAATTATTATCGGTTCTTACTGTAATGTGAATCCCGGCTTTCAGGGTGTTCTCGTCCATTCTTCTGTGTATTATTGCGATGTTCTGTTGTTATTTATTGTATTTCCTTCCGCATTTTATTTAGTTATGTTGCGTAGTCATTAGATAGATGTTACATTCTGCCATTGCTATATCTATGACTGTTGATTTATTAGACCAGTGAGTGTGATGAGTGGTGATTTTACCACTCATTTTAGCCTTTTCTCATTAGATTTTGTATTGTTAAATGATAATTTGAGGTCGTTGTTAGTGTATAATTGCTCAATTTTCAGTGAAATGATGCTATGAAGGTTGGTGTTGAATTGGACTGAAAGTTGGACAAAAAGCGGTGAAAATGTGCATAAAGGCTTCAGTGATTCCGCACCTGCGGATTTTTGGACGCAAGAGCGACCTCGCTCCTGCGAGGAATTGTCGCCCCTGCGAAGATGGCTCAACCACACAAAATTCGCACCTGCGGTGATTTTACGCACCTGCGGAACCGCAAGTGCGACCAAATGTCCGCAATTGCGATGGAACTCAAACCAACTTAATTTCGCACCTGCGGAACCGCAGGTGCGACCAAATATCCGCCCCTGCAGAAAAGTGACACAACTCATATCCCGCACCTGCGAGAAACATTCCGCCCTTGCGGAACCGCACCTGCGATGAATCTTCCGCAGGTGCGGTAGTCGGGCATCAG